>OX328132.1:46483588-46770648 GCA_946811695.1 Gonocerus acuteangulatus
TTACTCAAAATAAGTTTCACTCCAGATTTAATAGCTTTTATTAAAACAAGGTAAGAAAATGTGAAACAGTGTTATAGTGTATCCTAGAGCGAACGTTGAGGAGAGGGGAGTCGCCATGATATTGTCAGTTTCCCGTTGTGGCGCCTTAAATCTATTTTCTCTTCGATATTTTATTTTATATTTTTCCCGAAAGATCAAATCCCACCAAATAACTACTAATATTCCTTTACTAATAGCACTAGAGATATGAACAGAACCGCGCTAAGATGACGCAGTTCCTGCGAGTCGGACTTTTTTATATTCATAGTGATATTTACAATTAAAAAAAAAAAAAAAAAAAAAAAAAAAAAAAAAAAAAAAAAAAAAAAAAAAAAAATCGTCTACCCTACTTATGCAAGGTAAGTCCTTTTTTTCATACCTGTTGATTGGACTTTATGAGATATTAAACTATCCTCAACAAAAAAAAAGTTTTAATTCTTTGAATACAAAATGGCGGCGCTGTGTCTGACAAACGGAAACACTCTTTTTTTCATGGGCGATAGTCTGCAGGCTGTAATGTAATTTGTAATCTAGACCAAAAAACTAAAATTAATTTGAAATAAGAAGGTAAAATCTAGTAAAGTACCTAGGATTTTTAATAAATATGATTTTTTACGAATATGGTGAACAATTGTGCATTTTCTATTAAAACTACCGTCGAAAATCGATCGTTAAATCGTTACGATTCACTTAAAAAAATGTCATGTAGTTTCCCAAATGTCATGTTTTTTTTTTTTTTTTTTTTTTTTTTTTTTTTTTTTTTTTTTTTTTTTTTTTTTTTTTTTTATGGAACGCCGCATCGACTAATCGCCGCAAACCGTTGTTATTTTTTGTTTTTTAATTTTTGTATGTAAACCTTTTTTTTAACTGAATAAATAATGTATAATCTTGTATTCGTTTGCCATTTTTATGATTTGGTATCCGTCTGTCTGTGAGAGATCTGAGTCACTGCACTTCCTTTGGCACAACAAAGCTTTCTCTGATTCTCACAGTCTTGTGTTTTACATCATGAAGCCCAGAAGCCATGTTCGCTTATATTTACGCACTTTGCCAGAATTCATTCACTGTTATATTTGTAAAATTCCAGTTCCTCCAGAAGAGAACAGAGAGTGTAGGTTTTGCGAAGCTGTACTGCATGAAAGGTGTGTGTTAAAATCTGTTTGTAAATTAGGAGGTTGGTTCTGTCCAAGATGCAACAAGATCACTTAAGTTATTCAAGTAAGTTTATCAGAAAAATTATGCTTTTGATTGTCCTAAGTGTACTGTCGGTACCAATTATTATATTTATTGATGACGTTTTGACGTTTAATATTTTTTGTATCATGTCTTTTTAGATGGGAATCATTTGACAAAGTAGCTATTACAATAAGAAACATGATGTAGCTCCTGAAATTGATTTATCTTAACCCTACAATTTTTAGCATGCTTTTTAATTTGCACTACCAGGGTGTTGTACCTCTGACCACGACTAGGTGTTGTTCCTTTGACCAGGTCAAAGGTACAACACACCTGAGTAATTTTTTCATAATTCAACTTTTATGTTCTTCTGCAACATATTTTTAAAAAATACTTAATATTGGTTGCTTCAATTGTTCAAAGAATTTAAAAAATAATAAATTAAATATATTCAAACTGACTTTATCAATCCTCAGTGTAGTAGTTCGAACCTATCGTCCCTTATCGTTCCACTTGAAGTTTTAAGACCTCATCGAAAAGCTCATGCAAGAAAATTGTCAAATAGGGGCCGACCTAAAGGGAACGGCCTCGTATCCTGACAGATATTCCTGAAAAGCTAATTATTGAAGGTGAAAAAAAAAACAAAAAACAAAAGCACCACCCTAAACGTAAGACACTACACACAAATAAACCCCTTCCTAAAAAAAGTGGTAAATAAAAAGAAAATTATTCTAATGACAGTTCTAATTCTGATACTGACACCAAAATTTCTTCTGGAGAAAGTGACGTTGATTCGTCTGATAAATGTTGTGAGTTAAGTTGATAACCAGCAAAAAGACTATTACATATTTAGTCGAGTTTTTTGGTATTAAATGTCCAATGTCTAAGATCCAATATTTGAAAAAACAAACTTGTCATCTCTTTTAAACTTGTCTTCTCTTGTAAACTTCTCACAAACAAGGTGACAAGTTTCCAAGAGAAGATGAAAATTTGTATGATATTGATGTTGAAGACATTGTGGCTAAACTTCCATACCCTACTATTGCTAGTGGATCTGCTTGACAATTAAAACGTTTATCGATTGGACTAGATTTTTCAGCATATTAAGCATAACTTAATATCAAAAATAGCTTTTTTTATTATGCTTACATCCTTGTCCTGTATTTATTAAACTTACAATTAATTACAATATTACTGAATACAATTTTTTTTCTGCACTGCTGCGTTGTTTTTATGTGGTCAGAGGTACAACATACCATGGTCAAAGGTACAACATGTAGTTGTACCTTTGACCACTGTACAATTATTTTTTAAAAAATTAATAAAAAATATTAAATGTAAAGCTAACAATTAAATATGATAAGCAATAGAATACTAATTACAATGAAATAAAAAAAATGAATTTAGCTTTAATATTCAAGCCAAAAAAAATTAAATTTTGCAAAGTGGTCAAACGTACAACACCTTCCCCTATATATAAAAAATCAGTCCCATAACAGGCCACAAGGGCCCAGAGGGGCAGATACTGTAGAGGTATCTGATTCTTGACCACACAGCACACTAGGGATATATATATATATATATATATATATATATATATATATATATATATATATATATATTATATATATAAAATTCAATTTTACAACATTATATGTATGTTCAATTATAAGTTAGTTATATATATTATATATATAAATATATATATTATATATATAAATATATATATTATATATAAATATATATATTATATATATAAATATATATATATATACATATAATATATATATTTATCCAGCGGTCTTGCTCCTCCTTTCGTCGCAATATTTCGCTGGATTCCTCTCCGGCTTCTTCTGGCAGTCACTCATCCTTGCTGGTTGGTAAGGGAACCAGCAAGGATGAGTGACTGCCAGAAGAAGCCGGAGAGGAATCCGGCGAAATATTGCGATGAAAGGAAGAGCAAGACCGCTGGAGAAAGAAGCCGAGTTGCAGAAAACACATCTAATTCCCAGCGAAGCAGCTTGAAAGTTAACATATATATATATATATATATATATATATATATATATATATATTTATTTATATATATACACACAATTCAATTACAAGTTAGTAACAGAAGTATCCTAAAGAAGAAAAAAAAATCTGAATGTGGCATATACAAAACATTGAAAACAAAAGACTAATGGCATAATAATTTATTATTTATTTAGTTTATTTGTGCTCTGCCATTTTCACTACTTGCACTATATAAAATGATAGCCAGTGTAAACGTTGCTAGTGTATAAGAATGTTATCCATTAAAAGAAATAATAAAATAAAATGTAAAAATAAAAATAAGAGCGTGAAAAGTCATATATTGAAATAATTAAATAGAATTATTGTGCTGTTGAAAACAAATGTTAGTGTTATTAATATGTTAAATTATTGCTTCAATATGATGGCTACCATGGTTCGATCAAGTCCAAAGGTATGTTCATTTATTCTCATCTTCTGCGGTTTGTCAGTATGTGTTTTATTGTGAGTATTACGTTATACTGTTCCCAAATTGGTTTGTTCTTTGTAGTAACTAGGTGTCCCGGGAGTAATCGAAGTTAAGAGAGCAGATTCCACATATGATGAATTATAATAAATAATTAAAGCTTAAGTAAATTTAACTATATTCCATTAATAATAAATAAATTGTTGTTTCATCATAATACTATAATAATAAGAAATACATCTTCGAAGAAATACACACTGGTATCGGTGAGAATATTGTGGGCGAGCCTTTTCGATGTAATTACATCATTCTCGAGCTACTGTTTCGTTTGTACTAATGCAACAGTGGCTTGAGAATTATGTACTTGCCCACAGTGCTCTCACCGATGCCAGTGACGACAATCTCCACCAGTAGATATGACAACAGTACATTTACTGGCGGACCTAACCCCTTAGATTATTTAAATACATTTTATATAATTAAAAATTCCTAACCAAAACTTTCTATGAACTTTTCATAAAAATAATTATAAATCTATTTAGTTAAAACAAAATATTATCAAAAATAAATAATTGCAATTAACCATCATTTAAAGAATTTAACCATTAAGATTTGGTATCAAGAATTTATTGTATGATAAATATTAAATAAATGATACACAAAACATAAATAAATAAAGATTTAATAAAATACTTATATCTTTCTTAATTAAAATTCTTGTTTTAATTGATGATAAGATAAATACAACGACTTGAGGAATGAAAATGTAATAACTTTCTTAATTACACAAAGGTAGAAATTCTCAGGGTATGTTCGTTGTGTCTTAATGAAACTACATTTTTATGTGACAATGGGTTTTATTGTTTGCCGACGTTTTGGCTTGAAATTCAAGCCTTCATCAGGGTTGTAAAACAAGTAGGACAGAGTTAATACTAACATATATATACAAAAAAGTTTAAAAACAGAAAAACATTATTCATGGAACAGGGTGAGTGATACATTTGGATTAGGATTAGGATCAGGTTATTAGGACAAGCAACTTTTTGGTTCTTACGCCCTTTCTATGGAGATTAACAGAACCTAAAGATATGTTATCCATTATTTTCTTTTTTAATTTTATATATATATATATATATATATATATATATATATATATATATATATATATATATATAAAATTAAAACACAAAAATTAAAAAACAGAATAACATTATACACTGTGTACTGTAGATAGAGCTTAAATTAGAGATAGATCAATAATGGTTTAAGACCTAGATGGGTAACATAGATATCAGATATAAAATTAACAAGTAGATGATGAAAATAGGCATACCGATGAGAAGACGGAGAACTATGCCTCATGGATGCATAATCACTGTGGTTGACTGGGGTAGGGATTGGGTGGGGGGAGGAGTGGTTTTTGACCACCCATTAAGTTGAGGGTGGTAGTAAAAATCAAGGGATAGAGTCTGGTGTCATAAAATTGTGGCAATAATGGAGGCAGGTATGAAGGTATTTATTGCAGGCTCTATAGAGCTTTATCAGGATGTTTTTAATAAATGGAAAATGTTGGAGTAAGTAGAGGATATGACTTTTTTACCAATTTGGTCATAAACAGGGTTATTTTCTAGGTGGATAAATATAGATTCGGAGAGGAGGCTTTTATCAGAGTTGGATGCAGTGAAGAGAATGGAATATTGGTCAAAGCCAAAGTTATGCCCATCTGTGATGGCATGTCTCAATAAGGCGGTCTTTATTTCTTCTTCCTAACTTGATTTTTGTGTGTTGATTCGTTTCCTTATGGTTTTTTTTTTTCATCTGTCCGATGTAAGTACTATTGCTATGATGCATGGAATTCGATAGATGACATTGTACCTGTCTTTTTGTGGGATTGGGTCTTTTAAACTAGTGTAAACGTTTTTAAGTTTACTCTGTGTTGAAAATCCTATTTTTTTGGTTGGGGAATGTATTACGTTGGTGAATGTACTACGTTAGCCAACATGTCAGCACAAAATAAAACCCATTTTCACATCAATAATTTAGTTTTATTAAGACACAATGACTGAACCCAGACAATTTCTGCCTTCACATCACCAACAGTCAACAATCTCCTCTAAATGAATTTCTTAATTATACTTTTATTTAATTAAAGATAAGATGACTAATAATAATTTTCAAAATAAAATAATACATAATAAAGTAAGAATTATTATTTGTATAACTAATTATTTTTAATAATTTTAAAATATTAAGCATCAGTAAGAAAACAAAATTAAAATTATATTGTGAATTCCTTTATTTTACATTTATTACTAAATACGGGAAGTCCTTTGCATGAATTTCACAGAACTGGGCATATACCAGACCTTTCTGGATATAGATAAAGGCAAAAGAAAGTGTCGTACCAGTACCTCTCCTTTTATGCTTAGTATACACGAGCTTAGTACTTGTCATTGGTGCTCGTCGCCTAAACACTTGTACCTAAGTGTAAACAATTTTCTTTTCTTTTTTTTTTTTTTAGAAAACGCCACAAGTACAAGTGAATAGGACCACCATTCTTTATGGAGTTGTACCTCTGTAAAAACATCCCAACAAGTGTTTAGTGGAAAGTTAGTTACGGGACAGATCGTAATGAATACACTTATCCACTATGTGTGAGCGAGTATGTGTCACATTTTACCAACCCAGCCTAATAAGAGTGACAAGTATGGACGTCACAGAGCTAACTTGATGAGAGGGACAAGCACTTATGGCAAATACTAAGTTCGTGTAAACTTCACATTACAGATAACACTAACACTTATGCTAAAACATAAATGGCAGCTTAAAAAATTTTTGTACTCCCTCATGAACACATAACATTAAAATTATTAATTTAATTAAATAATTAATTTTATTTTTTAAAAGTGTGCCTCTTCATCACGCATCAATTCCCCACCTCTTCAGTCCTTAAGAAATCCACACCCCAACAACCCCGTGGTGCCCGATGGGGTCGTAGAAAAATACCCGGAAACCCTCTCTGTGATCAAATACGAACTTGTTGCCAGTTCAGTTTATAGCTTTCGACTGAGGCAGTATAATTCTAACAGTGTGAAATTTTATTTTAGTAATTATAGTCTTATAGTCTACATTTTGTTTTTTAACCTCAATAAATTTTTTCAACATGCATCCGATAATCCGGAATATTTGATAATCCAGTATGCTTCAAGTCCCGATCGTGCTGGATTAAAGGAAATTAACTGTATTAAGATAATAATAAATAAGTCCCTTAAAAATACGACTGTTAAACTATATTAATTTTTTTTTAAATCTATAAAGTGTATTCTATTTAAAAGTAATTAATTGAGAGGAAATGGTTCACTTTTGGTGATGCGAAGATAGAATTAGGAAGGGTTCAGTAGTGGTATCTTAATAAAACTACGTTATTATTTACAGGAAAATGAGTTTTATTGTTTGTCCATGTATAGGCTTGAATTCAAGCCTCCATCAGTGCTATAAACAAGTAGGACAGAGTTAATACTAATATATATATATATATATATATATATATATATATATACAAAAAAATTTAAAAACAGAAAAACATTATACATGGAACAGGGTGAGTGATACATTTGGATTAGGATTAGGATCAGGTTATTAGGGCAAGCAACTTTTTCGTTCTTACGCCCTTTCTATGGAGATTAACAGAACCTAAAGATATGTTATCCATTATTTTCTTTTTTAATTTTATATATATATATACACATATATATATATATATATATATATATATATATATATATATATATATGTATTTATTTAGTTATTAATCATAGTTGCTCTGGCTGCCAGGACCACTAGCACTTTTTTCATTATAATTGTTTTTTGTTTTGTTTTTTCCTTAAATTTTTTTTTAATAGGTCAGTTTCTCTTAAGATACTTAGGGTTTTATCTAAATGTTTTGGATTATTTCCTAGTCAATAATTTAGCCATCTAAGAAGACCATTGAGTTTGGTAAGTTGGACAGTCTTCGATATGCTGAACTATGAGTTTGATGATATCACAGGTGGGTTGGGTTGGGTTGGGTTGGTAGTTTAAGGGCAGAAAACTGCTTGGTCATCTCTGCCCTTGTCGTGTTTAATTGTGCAAGATTAATGTTAGGATGGAGAATGTTTTCAGTATTGTGTGTTTGAGGTAGAGTTGTGTTACTAAAGTTGTATTTGTGAGAATCTAACTTAGGAAAAAAAAGAAGAAATTATTGTTGTTAAAAAATTGCCTGGATATAAGAACCATATTCACACACATAAATATATTTGAAAACAAGTATAAATACAGTATATATATATATATATATATATATATATATATATATATATATACACATATAGTACACAGTATATATATAAATACAGTACAAATAATAAAAAATATATATAATATAAACATATTTTGTTTTATTTTATTTTATTTTTTTTATTATTTTTTTTTTTATTTAGTTATTTTTTTTAAAAATATTTTCTTCTTCTTTTTCCTTTTTTTTCTACTTCTTTGTTTAACCTTTTTTTGTATATATATATATTTTTTCCCCCTCATTTATTTATTTTTATATATACTAGCCATTACACTGTATTTCTCTAGGACCATCGACTTTACTACATCCTAAAACTAACAAGTTTCTTATATATATATATTATTAACTTACTATTACTATTATTTATTATTATTGTTTATAAAAAAAAAAATGACAAACATACACATACATATACACACATACCTACACATATTTATCAATTAATTAATATTATACATTTTATAGTAAAAGATATAGCTGCGCCTTTTTTAAAAATTCCACAACATCAACTGCTTCACAATCGTCCCGCACAGCTTCCGCCAAATTTATTGGTATTCCCAGCTGTTGTAGTAGCAGCTTGTAGCGAGAGCAGTCTTCGAATATATGTTTTACAGTGATCTGCTGATTGCATCTTCCACAGGCTGGTGGGATTCCTCTAGACATCAACTAGACGTGAGTCAGTCTGGAGTGGCCAAGTCTGAGCCGAGCTATAACAACCTCCTCTCTTCTTGATATTCTGTTTGAGGAGGACCAGGCTCTCGAGTCGTGCTTGAAGTGTTTAAGTTTTTGCTCCCCTCATTCGGACCACATGTTTCTCCATCCTTCTTCGATTATGCTTATGGCTGGCGCTACGAGTTCACTGCCAGATAACGGAACCCTTGCAATCTCGCTCAAACTGTGTGCAGCCCGAGCCTCTTGATCAGCTTTCTCATTGCCAGGAATCCCATGGTGGCCGGGAATCCACATTAGATGGATAATTTTTCCATTATCTCAGCTGGGGCATACTGGTGGTGGTTATTTCTTTATTAGATTGGAATGAGTCAAAGGACCCCGCCCTTTCCTAATGGAAAATGGCTTTCGGTCAAATTGAACGAAACTATGCTCGTTGGATAGAGAAAGTCTTTCTGAACAAAAGTCTCCATGGGCACAAAACCCGAAAGTTAAAACTTTTGGTACTTTTGGGTATCCGAAGTTTTCAATTTTTAATTTTTGCAAAATCTCGGGAGCTCTGTTTTATAGGTTTCCCAAGCCATTTGGCCAGTAAAAAAAAATACCTATCAATTCTTTTTTGAAGACCTTTCGAGCGACTCCACATTTGGCACTCCTCCCCCCCCCCCACACCACCCACGGGGGCGAGGGGGAAGCTTTTTTTTTTTGCAATTATCGTCTATGCATTATCATTTGAAGATCTTTTCGAAGGCAATACACTGAAACATTGCCTCACACCCTTACCCCACCCCCACCCCAACCCCAACCGCACCTCTATCTCGTATGCTTAAAAAAAAGGCCATTTTTCGCAAAAAAAAAAGTGTTCTGTTAGCAGACTTTAACATTAGTAGCCCTGAAAAGGGCCTCGTTTTGTCTCTTAGACTACTGTCAACTGTTTTGACTTTTCGTTTGCTATCGATCAGCTGCATCTAACGTATAATTCAGCAAGTAAGAAGTCGGATATTTGATGTTTTGATGATGACGAGCATATCCCAAGGGGCTGGGGGTGGGGTAAGGGTGTGAGGCAAGGTTTCAGTGTATTGCCTTCGAAAAGATCTTCAAATGTAATGGATAGACGATAATTGCAAAAAAAAAAGCTTCCCCCTCGCCCCCGTGGGTGGTGGAGGGGGGGGGGGAGGAGTGTCAAATGTGGAGTCGCTCGAAAGGTCTTCAAAAAAGAATTGATAGGTATTTTTATTTTTACTGGCCAAATGGCTTGGGAAACCTATCAAACAGAGATCCCGAGATTTTGCAAAAATTAAAAACTGAAAACTTCGGATACCCAAAAGTACCAAAAGTTTTAACTTTCGGGTTTTGTGCCCATGGAGACTTTTGTTCAGAAAGACTTTCTCTATCCAACGAGCATAGTTTCGTTCAATTTGACCGAAAGCCATTTTCCATTAGGAAAGGGCGGGGTCCTTTGTATGTTTTATTCTCATACAGGTAAGAACCACTTCTTCTCTTCTGTGGCCCGTATTGAGCTGTCCCACTTTCTTGTGGTATCCTTGATGGCTCGTAGCTTATGCTGTATGTCTTCCCATGTCGAGGTCGCATGTTGTTTGAGCCATATTCTAATATCATTTGGCTCAAAAATGTTATTGGGTGGTACATTCATTCGTGGCGCTTCTGTAGCAGCCTAATCTGCCTTTTCATCGCCAACAATTCCAGAGTGAGAGGGGAGCCATAAAATGTTATTGACTTTTCCTAGATTTTCCAGCTTTTTAATATAATGGAAAATTTTATGTAATATGGGGCCATAATTTTTTTTGCTTCACCATGTTTTTCAGTACAGAGAGGGTGTCTGTGCAAATAATAAAGTATTGACCCTAGATGAGATTTCATAGTACAGAAAGGGCATATTGCTTGCCTTTTCTATTTTTCTTCTCTGGGGCTGTCTCTGTTGATCTTAGTTAGCTGAAGGTCAACTTAGGGCATTCATATATTCCATTGGGGTTCTTCAAGGTCTTCTTCCTAGATATTGGAGCTTGGCAGGGTTCTTATTATATTTTTATGTTGGATAGTCAAAGGTGCAGGTTGGAGTAGTTTATCAAGGTATAATTCTGTATGTTTTTGCTGAAAAATTTAATTGTAAGCAGGATTCGTTGGCTGTTGGAGTATTTTAGAAATAGAAGAATTTATTAACAGTTAGATGCACATCAATTATAAATCTCAATGATGTCCCAAAATGAACTACAGTAGAACCTCCATTATCCGGGGTAATGACGGGGAGGGTGGTCCACGGATAATTGAAACCCCCGGATAATCGAAACACAATATTTTATTGACTAAATGTGCTGGATTATAAGGTTATAAATAAAAACTGTGTACAAGATGTCATGTAAACCTTCTTATTTGCATTGAGAAATGTGTATATAAACGTTTTAATAATTAATAATTTGTATAAGTGCAGAAATAAACTCAAGATCAAATTAATTTTTTTTGTCGTGAAAGTCAGTAATATTTCGTCGTTTTTTGATACATAATTATTTTCTTATATCTGTTCTGATCGCCTGTAACAAGACAATTCTGCTGAAATCGGCATTCGTATGTACTCAAGTGAAGAGTTAAAGCCCAACAGAGGAAATATTTCCTTGGTAGGCTAACAGCCCAGTAGGGGATTCATAGAAAGAATTGAAAACGCTTCAGTTCCAAGAATATGAAATAAATTGAGATGCTTCCAGAAAGATGGAATCATCACATTCTTCCGAAAGCAGCGCTGTTTTTACATTCGTTAGTTTACAATTATGTAATTAATTTAATTTCATATTTATGTACATAATCGTCATTACATACATACAAATATTTAATACATAATTATGAAATCAAATGCTTTAGTTGATAAAAATAATGCAATAAATATGTTCGTATGTACATAACATATAAAGAAGGAATAAAAATAAAAATTCCCCCATCGAGGGGGAATTTACAAATTCTATTTTGATAGAATATATATTTTCACCACATAAAAAGACTAGTTTCATATATTATTCAATTATAATATGTTCATATCAGATTCAAATCAGACATAATTTTAAATTCATAATTGCATTTTATGTATTATATTTAATTTTAATGACTATTGTAACAATGAGTCTGCCCAAATGCACTAATTGCTTACATGACTAAGTCAAGTTTAACATCTTCTAGTGCTACATATATCTTCAAGTTACCTCTGGACTAAACCTTTATCAGAGCCTCAGGGCTTGAAGAAGGGAGGCGTTAAGGGAGCAGATTCCACATATTTCCCCTCTACTATCCTCACTCATCTTTCCACTATTTATATAGCATTCCAAAGTCTTGTTGTTAACAGTTCCTCCTAAAACCTTCGATGCTTGTTACAACCTCATAACGACTGGATATCACGTATGGTTTCCAATGGGGTCGAGTAAATGATAAGCGAAAGCTCAATAGAAGTCTGGCTCGCAGGAACTCTGTCATATTAGTCTCTGTTTCAATCCCAAGTGTCATTTAGTAAGCTTAGGATACAAACAGTTCCTACGCTTACCAAATTCATTTAATTAGTAATTTAAATTAAATCCAATAAATTAAAAAAAAAAAAGTCTAGCTTTAAGATTTAATTTTTGTCCAGCAATCTCTCTGGTTTTTACTAATGATTCCCGTGTTTTTTATAGTATGAATATTTTCTTTTATTTCTTGCACGGCACCTAAGCTATCTGAGTTTTACAAATTTATTGACAGTATGATTGGAATAAATTGTCTCTACTCTCTCGAATCATAAATTGACTCGACTTCATATTGGACATATGATGCTTACTCACGGACACCAAGTGATAAAATGTAACAGACCTATTTGTGGAAAGTGAAAAAAAATAGTCACAAGAAAATATATACTGACAACATTTAGGCATATCTGTGGATTTGAACAAACTTCTAACAGATGGTAGCCATCGTATTGAAGCAATAATTAAACATCTTAAAAATATCAATAAATATACAACAATTTTAAACTATTATTTTTCTTATTACTTAATGGCGTTTTATTATTTCTTTTAATTGCTAAGGTTTTTATACACTGATATACTGCAAGCAGAGGAAATGGCGATACACAAATATAATAAATAATAAATTAAAATGCAATTATTCCTTAGTTTTCAATGTTTTATATGAGTAACACTTTTTATTTTTTGTTTCCTTAACGATACTTCTATTTTTTACAAGTGGATGTATAACTCCTTGTAAAATTGGATGTATATATATATAATTCCAATTGCATGATTGGATCTATATGTAAAAATTATATAGAGTGAATTGTATTGATAGTGATAAATAAAACACAGTGATGCTAATAAATAAATTAAATATTCATTGGAATTTTATTTTCATTGACATTTGGCATGACATAAATTTGTACAAAGAAAGTTGGATCACAACAAAATAGCTAATTTAGTTCAGGCAACTGCACGGAGAGCAGAAGAAATAAGTACAAATCTGGACTGGGAAGAGCATTTTTCTAAAGTTTAAAAAAAATGAGTTGACTTATATATCCTTTAATTAAATTCTTTCTCAACATTTATATATATATATATATATATATATATATATATAGGGTGATTCAGGTCTAAGTAGCCAAACTCTAGGAGGTTATTCTGGACATAATTTCCAACAAAAACGTTCATTTTAAGTTTACGGTAATTTTATGTTTTTTTTAAGGTAGACATATTTTTTATTGAATAAGAAAGGAATGCTCAAAAACTGTTTGAGAAAATTAAATTCTAATTATGCCATCATAAAATAAGAAAAATTTTCTTTAAGAAAACAGTGATTTACTTCAATAAAGCCATTGATAGAAGATACTTTCTGAACATCCCATAACACACTTTCGTGTTAATTAAAGGAAATAACAACCTTTGTGTTTCTTGATATATCAGAGATTTCTCGCTTCTTCAGCCTGCTTATAGACTACGGATTCACTACATACTGAAAAAGTAGTTAGTAAGCATTAAATCCCAGCAAATGAAGTGGAAATTTATTGAGGGATAGGTTGAACAATTTTGTCAAAAAATGTGGATTGGAGTTACTTTCAAATAGTTTGCACGAAGAAATTATGTAGTATGGATGACTCATTATTTATTAATGTCACTGTGGGAATCAATTGTCACATTTTGTGTTTTTCAATTTTTCATTGATTTATCTTTTCAACAATTTAATAAATTCAGTAATATACTTAAAAAGGTTTTGGATCTTCATATATTTTCTGAAATATCTCGAAAACGGTCAGATAATCATGATAAGTTGAAGGTGTCCATTCGGAAGTTTATTAAATTTTCTACATAAAAGGTTCTGAAGCAATTTTCTATGGGTCAATCAGAGAAATAAGTGCTTAAAACTTCAAAATTGTTAGTTTTATTCTTTTCAAGGGGGTTTTGTCACTGTTTACCTAACCTTTAATTTGGATATTGTTTTTTTAGTAGTAAAATTAGTATTTTAATAAAATAATGCATGAAATGAAAAACGTATTGGTAATGGTTTTTCCCATGGCAAACGTTGAGAAGGTAGGGGGAGTGTTTCCGCTTAGAACACTATGAGTTTCCTGTTGTGGCTCCTTAAATCTTCTTTCTCTTTGAGAAGTAATTTTATATTTTCCACGAAAGATCTATAGCGGATGGTTGTCGCTACTAAAGGTAGGATGGGAAGGGTAGGAAGGATGTGTCGGGAGAAGGTAACCAGGTAAGTACTGTGTCCCGGTAAGGGCGCTTCCTTGAACCTGGGGGATAACGACTAGGTACTTGGCCTTAGCTGTTCCACTGAGTCGGGGAGAAGGTGTTCGGTACTGAGCCGTAGCCGTTCCTCGAAGCAGGAGTGAGAGGGGTAAGGAAGTAAATAAATAAGCCAGGTATTGACTAGAGTTGGGGGAAGTAGGAGTCGGGAGTGTAATGACTGGAGGCTGGCTTGACCACTGGAGACATCGAGACGGCGGCTTCGTACTTTGTCCAGAGAGAGAGCTCGAGCAGGTAGCTAGGTCCTTGATCCTGAGTGTATGGCTGGATGGTCGCTGGAACGCCGGTTGCTTGGTCCTGAATGCATGGCTGGCTGGAGTCTGGTCTTGAGAGAGCTGAAGTGTCCTGGAGAGAGCGCCGGATCGGAATGTCTCTGGCCTTTTTTTTTTTTTTTTTTTTTTTTCTTTTTTTTTCCACCCCCCTTTTTATTTACAAAACTTATCTACAGAAACTCCAGGCCCAACGGGTTGGAGCCTGGAGTCGGGCTTAAGTCTACACCTTATTCTACGCTTACGTACTAGAAGGGACTGTAAAATGTACAAAGGGGATCTTAGCCTACTTAGTCTATGATACTAAATCTAGGGGGAGACAATGTTGCATAGGGAGGGACTACACAAGGAAATCACTTAACCTAACTTAAAGCTAACTTAGACTATTTACAGTTATTACAATATATACATTAAGCTGCCTCTTCTACCAAGTCCAGGATCCGCCTGGGGCTGCCCTACCATCTCTGCGGTTGTCTCTGGCAAGCAGGAACGCCCCTAGTCATAGGCCAAGGTCGGGGCGCCTCGGTCGAAGTCGGGGAAGCTCGGCTGAGCCCTCGTTCCAATTGGCTGTTCCTGGATGCTTTTCATTGGTCGCCAGTGGTCACCTGTCCAGTCATTACATCTCCACATAGGCCCTCCCAATGGGTGGAGCCCTTTATTAGGAATAAATTTTACAAAAAAAAAAAATAGTAAATAAAATATATACACCTTAAACCTATAACGGCCCTTATATAGGGCCACAAAAGTGTCAACTTTTATTTTAGTAAGATACGTTAACCTATATTGAAAAAGACATATGTTGACAACTAAATGTAAGAAAAAATGAATAAATATAATACATTATACTTATACTATTTACGTTAAGACTACAAATTTAAACGGCCCTTATAACCGCCACCAAAAGAGCAAAACAAATATAAGAAAATTATATAAATATAAACTAAAATAAAATGATACATATATACAAAAAACTAACAAATGTTACAATCGTATATTATCGCATTTACATGACTAAAAATAAGTTTAAACGGACCTTCCAAGGGCCACAAGAGAGTAGCAGTTGTACTATCTCTAAAGTCCGTTTTCCATCCGGCGGCCGATCCACCGGGTTTGGTGGCACAGCTTTCCGTAGCCTCGGCACTTTTATAGCTACACGGTCCCGGTACTTGACATTGCTACTCTTCGGGGGATTTTTAAAATGGAGATCTGAGGTGTAACTATCCGGGCCTAGAGATTCTGAATAATTTGAGTCCGCCTGATCTAGGGACTTCGTAGGAGTACTGAGCCAGCGGTGATCAGTGTGCTCGCTTTGGAGCTCATTCTCAGACTGCTGGCTTACCTCCGCTGCCTGGTCTTCTTGTCGGTGATCTGCTGGCGGTAACTGTACCGTGGTGTCACTCTTGCTGTTCTGCTGTTCAGTCTCCATAGTCAGCTGCTTCAGCTCCTTAAGAGGCTGCTCGATGACTTTAGGCGGCTGATTAATTTCGGTAGACAACTGGTCGGTCTCTGTAGATGGCTGCTCAGTCTGTCTAGTTGGCTGCTCAGTCTGTGTAGTTGGCTGCTCAGTCTGTGAAGTTGGCTGCTCAGTCTGTGAAGTTGGCTGCTCAGTCTGTGTAGTTGGCAGCTTAGTCTGTGTAGTTGGCAGCTCAGTCTGTGTAGTTGGCTGCTCAGTGTGTGTAGGTTGGCTGCTCAGTCTGTATAGTTGGCTGCTGAGTCTGTGTAGTTGGCTGCTCAACAATCGTGAAATGCTGTTCCCTCTCCGTAGTCGGCTTCTCGATGTTTGTGATCATTTGCTCGGAGGCAGAAGTCGGCTGCTTGGGGTCTGTAGTCAGCTCCTCGGGCTCAGAACTCCGTTGCTCAATCGCTGAAATTGGCTGGGTTATTAATCTGCGATCTTCCGAGACATCTGTAGATGTAGATTTATGGGTTATTCGCACGGCTCTGGGTAGGGGTTCCATCTGCTGTAGGTCCGGTCGGGGCTGGAGGACGGCTGAGCATGATGGGGGTTTGGCGATTGCCGCGATTATGTCCGCAGTGGCCGTGAGGGTTTCGATGTCGGTCGATGGGTGGGCGGCCAGGAGTTCTTGTATTCACTAGGGAAGGGCTTTGAGCCAGAGCGATGTGAGGGCCTCCGTGGTCACTAGTTGTCCCCCGAGCCATTTCATGCGCCTGTAGAGCTGTGAGGGGGTCTCATCGCCGAGAACAGAGTCAAGCAGTTTCTGCATTTTGATCGCCGGTGGGTCGGCATATACGGAGAAAAGTCTGTTCTTGAGGTCCGAGTAAGGGTCAGCTGATGAGGTGTTGATGAGATCTGCCACATGTTCGAACCCATCCAGGTCCAAGCTCCCTACCACCGTGGAGTATTTGCTTGAAGAGGTAGTATTGGAGAACTGGAAGATCCACTCGGCTTGCCTAAACCATAGTTCCGGTGCATTTTTGTAGAATGATGGCAGTTTAGGTAAGGCTGCGCCTGCTGCTTCAATGCCTAGTTGTGCGTCTGAGGGCATTTTGTTTGGTGCGTGTTCGGGGTCACCACTTGTAGCGGATGGGTGTCGCTACTAAAAGTGGGCTAGGAAGGATGTGTCGGGAGAAGGTAACCAGGTAAGTACTGTGTCCCGGTTAAGGGCGCTTCCTTGAACCTGGGGGATACCGGCTAGGTACTAGGCCTTAGCTGTTCCACTGAGTCGGGGAGAAGGTGTTCGGTACTGAGCCGTAGCCGTTCCTCGAAGCAGGAGTGAGAGGGGTAAGGAAGTAAATAAATAAGCCAGGTATTGACCAGAGTTGGGGGAAGTAGGAGTCGGGAGTGTAATGACTGGAGGCTGGCTTGACTACTGGGGACATCGAGACGGCGGCTTCGTACTTTGTCCAGAGAGAGAGCTCGAGCAGGTAGCTAGGTCCTTGATCCTGAGTGCATGGCTGGATGGTCGCTGGAACGCCGGTTGCTTGGTCCTGAATGCATGGCTGGCTGGAGTCTGGTCTTAAAAGAGCTGAAGTGTCCTGGAGAGAGCGCCGGATCGGAATGTCTCTGGCCAGCAGGAACGCCCCTAGTCATAGGCCAAGGTCGGGGCGCCTCGGTCGAAGTCGGGGAAGCTCGGCTGAGCGCTCGTTCCTATTGGCTGTTCCTGGATGTTTTTCATTGGTCGCCAGTGGTCACCTGTCCAGTCATTACATCTCCACAAGTACATAGAAACGTGGGATTTAATCCGTCCGCCGCAACATGGTTTTTGAAGCAAAATTGGCGCGAAAAAAATCGTAACGCTTAAGTTTTCAAGTTAATATGCTTGGAGGTACTATTTTAATAGGGTTTTTAACCCTACGGGAAAATTTCGGGGGGGGGGCTGAGACCATTTCCGGTGTATGAAATACTAACAATTTAGATCTTGGAAGAGTTTTAGCCAACTTTAACGCTATTATACCCAAAATAGAATATGTTTTATGAACTAAATGTTCTTATTTAATTTATTTTTAAGGGTTTTATGAAATTTTTACCGATCAAATCAAAATTTCAGCAGCCCCCCCTTATATACGCCCCAGTTAGGCGATGTGAATTGGAGAAATAAGTGCCTAAAACTTCAAATGTGTTTGTTTTATTCTTTTGAACAGGTTTTTGTATTTGTTTAATTCATTATTTAATTAGTTGATTTTTGTTTCTAATTGAATTTAACAATGAAATTAGTATTTTAGCACAAACAAGGTAAGAAAACGGAAACACACTAAGATGACGCAGCTCCTGCGTGTCGGACTTTTTTTTCTAATATAATTTTTTGTTGTATAATCATGTCTTCAAAATAGCTAAATTTTTGGTTTCTCTTCTCAGGAGTAAAACTGCTCATGCTTATTGGACTTCATCCCAACACTAGGCAGGCACCACTATAATTTTTAGTATAACTAGACGCTCCTTTACTGGAAGACTCACACAGCATGCAGTGGATTCAACATGCACAAATTGAGCAGAGTGTGGCATACCAGATACTTTTTTCTAATGACTTTTATAGTTTATTTTTCTAAGAAAAACTTGAAATTATGTGTTATTTTAACTTTTTTTTTCTTTGTTATATTTTGGTCACTCTATTTGGGAATTTGTCGACCAAAATTAAATTTGTAAAAAATATTAGTACTACCTACCATTTATCAGTATATAATTGAAAGATCTTGTTTTATCATTATGTTAGTTACTTCAAACTGGGAACGTTGAATAATCCAGAAAGTATAGTAATTTTAGTGAAAGTCCACTTTCAGAGTCGAATATGTTTTTTATGTATTATTAATCCTATGAATTTAAAAAAAAGTGCTTTAATATAAAAATGTTAATATTTAAAACATTTAGACTACTACTACTAATGATCTACTCGTACTGTGATAGGCATAATAGCCCAATTGTCGTATAATTTTATTTAATATATTATTGTATATGGTTCATATAAATATTTAATATTTTTTATACAAATTTTTTTTCAAACTATTGGGTTGGTGCAAAAATAATGCAGACTTTTATATGGCGAATTTGTTCCAGATGGCGAACTGTTGATGGTTCAAACAGTGGGGTCTTCTACCTAAGTAGAGATGGGCAATCTGAATCGATATCTTAAAAGATCGATCTTTTCAACATGATATATCGATTTCTTCGTTCTATGATAAATCTATCTCCAAGGGCCGATCTTCTAATGAATCGTTCTCCAAGGGCCAATCTTTTCTTGAATCGACTTATCCAGAATACCGCAAAATAAAGTTTTTTTTTTTTTTCAAATATTCAAATACTTAATCTCATTTCTTGAGACTCGATCTCATTTCTAATGTTTAACCGAAGAAGAAATTTACAGAACAGCATCCGATGTCCAATAACAGACTTTTAATACAACAATATTAAAAGACCTTCCGTTGACTCAATACCTTCCGTTTCTCCAACTAGAGGAAAGAAGGCAATGTAGTAAAAATAAGGTTTTAAACTGTGTTCATTATTTGTGTAATATTTTTTTCTTATTTGATAAATATATATATATATATATATATATGTATATATATATATATATATATATATATATATATATATATGTAATAATACCCATGTATGTTAATATGATGTAACAGTAGTAGTTTCACTATATACAATTTTTTATGAAAAATAGTCTTACACATTTATACTTTTAGGTTATATTTTTCACATTATCAAGTATTCAAATCGACTTATTTAGTTCAACGGAAATGATATAGGAATTTCGTAGATAATTGCAAGTAAACATGATATCGATCCATATCCTAGATCGATCTTCTCAGCCTAGAAGATCGATACTTTCATTTCGATTCGATTCAATTCAAAACATCGATTCATATTCAAGAATCGCCCATCTTTACCCTCAGTTGGTCGCGTTCAACAGCCCTAGGCCTACCGCGACCTTCCTTGTCTTAGAAATCAAAATCTCCAATGCTATATTTTTGAAACCATCATTGCAAACCAAACAACATTGAAGTTACGCGAAGTCTGAGCTTCGACCTTGGCGAAAATTTTGTTTTAACATGATGAATTTCAAAGGTCCTTACTCATAGAGAATGTAACACAAAGTAAACTAATCTTTAAGGAAAAACAACATTAATAACCATTGTTTAGAATACATTAACATTAGATTATCTTGGTTTTCTTGGCAAACAAAATAGTGCAAAACCTGCATTATTTTTGCACCAACCCAATAATATATCTTTATAAAATTATTTTATGTTCGTATCTATGTGATACATAATATAGGCACTATTTTGAAAATGCTGTATAATTTAATTCTATGTGGAGGCCCAGTGGCTTTTGAAAAAAGAAAAGGCATCAACACTATCCTGACTAGATGAGAGTAGTGACCTATAGATAACTCGTCCTAAAATTCTGAGTATAATGGACGTTAAAATTGAAATTTAAATAAATAAATAATCAAGGTGGGGATTGTCGGGGTTCGGTCACTGTTGCTTAATAAAACTACATTTTTTCATAAAAATGGTTTTATTGTGCCGACGTTTCGGCTTGAAATTCAAGCCTTCATCAGGGCTGTAAAAAACAAGTAGGACGGATGTAGTACTGAAATATACACATATATATATATGTATTATATATATATATATATATATATATATATATATATATATATAAATATGCCTACAAACACAAATACACATACATATATACATACATACATATATACATACATACATATGTGGAAAAAGACAAAAACATAAAATACTAGAACATAATATATAGAAGAACAATGTGCTCTAGAAATGTTTGGATTATTAGGAAAACAGATATAAGAATAACAGATTACATATTAGATTAGATATAAGAATAACAATATGGGCTTACCGATGGGAAGATAGAGATCTATTCCTCACAAATGCGGGATCATTTCTGACAGTTAATACAGGGAAATAAAGGAAGAAAGGAGTTGGTGAGGGGGGGGGGGTTCTGGACCACCCAATGGACAGAGAACATAGAAGATGAAAGAGAGCGGCAAAGTACAGGGCGGCAGTAAGGGGTCATAAAGTCATAAAATGTTGTGTTAATGGAAAGGGGAGGCAGGTATAAAGGGCTATATTGCAGGCGGTATAGGGGATTAGGATGGAGTTTTTAATAAATGGAAGATGTTGGAGTAGGTAGAGGAGATGACTTCTTTGTCAATTTTGTCATTAACTGGATTCCGTACGGAATAAAGACATAAAGACAGCTTTAACTAGACATGCCATCACAGACGGACATGACTTTGGTTTTGACCAATACTCCATCCTTTCCACTGAATCCAACGTTGAAAAACGCCTCCTTTCCGAATCAATTTTTATCCACCTAGAAAATAATCCAGTTAATGACAAAATTGACAAAGAAGTCATCTCCTCTACCTACTCCAACATCTTCCATTTATTAAAAACTCCATCCTAATCCCCTATACCGCCTGCAATATAGCCCTTTATACCTGCCTCCCCTTTCCATTAACACAACATTTTATGACTTTATGACCCCTTACTGCCGCCCTGTACTTTGCCGCTCTCTTTCATCTTCTATGTTCTCTGTCCATTGGGTGGTCCAGAACCCCCCCCCCCCCCCCCCCCCCCCCCTCACCAACTCCTTTCTTCCTATATTTCCCTGTATTAACTGTCAGAAATGATCCCGCATTTGTGAGGAATAGATCTCTATCTTCCCATCGGTAAGCCCATATTGTTATTCTTATATCTAATCTAATATGTAATCTGTTATTCTTATATCTGTTTTCCTAATAATCCAAACATTTCTAGAGCACATTGTTCTTCTATATATTATGTTCTAGTATTTTATGTTTTTGTCTTTTTCCACATATGTATGTATGTATATATGTATGTGTATTTGTGTTTGTAGGCATATTTATATATATATATATATATATATATATATATATATATATATATGTATATATATATATATATATATATACATATATATATGTGTATATTTCAGTACTACATCCGTCCTACTTGTTTTTTACAGCCCTGATGAAGGCTTGAATTTCAAGCCGAAACGTCGGCACAATAAAACCATTTTTATGAAAAAATGTAGTTTTATTAAGCAACAGTGACCGAACCCCGACAATCCCCACCTTGCATCATCAACGGTCAACGATCTCCTCTCAATGAAATAAATAATCATTATGTATTGTAAATTAAAAATGACATGAATTATTTTGGTCTTTAAAATGATTATGAAATAGGACAAAACATTTTAATTATTGTTATGTTGAGGTTCTGAAAAAGTTAAAAAAAAAAAATAAATAAAACATTGCCCAATATTTTTTGTTTTTTATACATTTTCCTAAGAAAAGACTCTCATCTGGTCTCCCCGAGGTTTGGTCTATTGGCTAATGCCTTGGATTCTCATGCGGGAAATGGGTCTTCGAGGCCCACCGTTAGTAGGGATTTTTCTCATTTCAGGGCCCGTTAAGAAACTTCCCATCTGTACCATGGACGTTATATTTTATTGATTTTTTCCCAGTTTTTGGTCATTAGGTCCCACGGTGCGCCGCACAGTGGGGCCAAATAGCCAAAAACCGGGAAAAATTCAATATCTTTTGAACGGCTGATCCCATAAATTGTCGTTAGTCTCATTCCATTCAGAATAAAAAAATACATTGGAAAACATATGTGAAGCAGTTTATCTCTGTACTGCGAATTTGGAGGACCCGAAAATACCTTGTTCAAATCTCGCTGGATTGATTTCGCTGTGTTCTTTTCGATTGCCTCCCCTAAAATCATCCTGAAAACATAAATTTAGCTATTTTATTATCAAAATATAAATAAAAAAAATATAAAAATATTGTAATAGAGCCGAACGATCAAAAAGTCATAATAATGATAATACATGAGTTTTTTAAATCACTAATTCTAGTGGGTTTGCAGTTTTTCTAAAGAAATAAATGTTAGGAAGCAGTATAAAACTGGAATGCTTCTCCTTGATTGCCCAAATCCGAAAGTCGCAACAAATCTTTTAAATGAAAATAACTTTAACGGTTCAAAAACTCTATTGCAGCCCACAAGACTCTGAACTATGCTAAAGGAGGTTTCTTCTGTCCTCAGATCAGAGATCTTTCTGAGGAAGAAATTTCACTAGAACTGAAGTACCAATGAATAATAGGGCTACGGAAAATTGTAAATGGACCTAGAAAATTATTTTTATTCCTCGACACTCCTGAGCTACCTAACCGCATTTATGTCAGTTTCTCCAAGGCAATATGTTCCTAGGCCCTTAATATGCTTCAATTGTGGTCTCCTGAATCACCATAGTTCTTCCTGCAAGAAGGACCAAATTTGCACGACCTGTAGTGAACTGAAGCATGATGGACAATGTAAAAAAATCACATGTTGCCTGTTTGGAGAAAACCATACGAGTACGAGTATGAAATAAAAAATTATATAGCATTTAACAAAGTGAGTTTCAGAGAAGGTAAAGAAGTGTTGACGAAATCGAGGCAGGCCTACGCCTCAAAAGCCGTTAAGAGAGTGAAAGATAGCGATACTTCTCTGAAATTAATAGAAGTGATAGTAAAAATGGAAAAAAGGATGCAAGTTCTTGAAAATCTTCTCATTAAAATTTTTCCAGAACTACAAGAAATAGGTGCACAAAAAACGTAATAGAAGAAGTAAAAGATATCTCTTGCAATTCTTCTGCATCAACCGGAATTACTGAAGAGAAAGTTGGGGAAAAAAACTATTCGGCCTAAGAAGAAAGGAAATCCCCAAAATCAAGTTCAAGAAGAAACGGATGACTTCCGTGGCTGCTTAAACTTTCATAGAGTTCATACAAAGCCGATCTTTTTAAGTCATTAATCAGTCAGATCTTATAATAATCCTGAAAATTTACCCTAAGGCCATGAATGTTTAAATACATTAGACGTTTTATAATAAATCCGATCGTTATAGTGGCCCTCATTTAACGAAAACTCCCCAATTAATCCAACCATTAGCATCGAATGTCCAATATTTCGGAGGAAAAATAAAATAAAAAAAGGTTTAATTCAAAGAAATTTCCATAATATTACAATGAAGATTTATAAAGCTAAGTTAAATCGTGCCTAACATTTAGCCGATCTTTCGGTAATGTAGAAGATAATATTGGGCCTTTTCCTTATAAAGTCCAATATATATATGTATATATATAAATGAAAAGAATATGAAAACAGACAATATTTACACTGCATCACTGGTACCGGCAGATAACGCAATCACCACGGTCGATAAGAACCTGATAAGCCTGCGCAAACACAGGCAGTCTTTCTACCAGCCCCAAAATCTCTCCCACCTCCCAACTCGTACCTCGCAACTCTACCACCACTATCCCCCCCAAAACTCTCCTCCTCTCCTTCCCTCCCCTCCATGAATAGGACTCCCATCTCTATCTCTACTAAACAACCTTTACCTATCCCACCCAAGCATCTATTCTTCTTCCACTCTCTCGATGACCAGGATTCCTTACCTCTCCCATATCTCTAATAAACCCCCTTCACCTACCCTTCCCAAGCCTCTGATCTTCTCTTCCCCACCTGTCTATGAAATGGAATCTCTTGCCGCAACTCTACCCCTACTAAACCAGCGTCATCGACCCCTCCCAAGCATTCCTTCTCCTACTGCCCCCAATGACAGGAACTCCCACCGCTATCCCTACAAAACCAGCGTCATCGACCCCTCCCAAGACTTCCTTCTCGTTCTGCCCCTCTATGACTAGGGCACACACCTCTATCTCTACTAAACCAACATCACCTACCCCTCCCAATCATCAATTCTTCTCCCTCCCACTCTATGGCAAAGATTCCTTATCTCACCTTTATCTCTACTGAACCCCTTTCACCTACCCCTCCCAAGTCTCTTCTCCTTCCCACCCTTCTATGACAAGGATCTCTTGTCACATCTCTATCCCTACTAAGCCACCGTAGCTACCCTTCCCACGCCTCCCTTCTACTCTTCCTACCCCTCCTACCCCACTATTACAGGGATTCCCAACTCTATTCCTTCTATGCCCGCTCACCTACCAAGTTTCTGTTCTTCTCCCACCTGCTATATGTGACAAGGATTCTCTTGTCACATCTCTATCCCTACTAAACCAACGTAGCTACCCTTTCCAAGCCTCTCTTCTACTCCTCCTATCCCTCTATTACAGGGATTCCCAGCTCTATTCCTTCTAAGCCCGCTCACCTACCAAGTCTGTTCTTCTACCAAGTGTTCTATGTGACAAGGATTCTCTTGCCACATCTCTATCCCCACTAAAACACCGCAGCTACCCTTTCCAAGCCTCTCTTCTACTCCTCCTACCCCTCTATTACAGGGATTCCCAACTCTATTCCTTCTAAGCCTGTTCACCTACCAAGTCTCTGTTCTTCTCCCACCTGCTCTATGACAAGGATTGACCTACCATAACCACTCTAACTTTCGTGCTTCTCCGGAATCAACCCTAAACAATACAATATTAAATTATTTAAGGCTCCATTCATGTATAGAAATCTTTAGACGCCGTTCGTCCGACAATAATAATACCATTAATCTAAAATCGGAAATAAAAATTCCTATAATAACATTTTTGGGAATGAAGCCTTATTGGGAAGATTTAATATTAATCATTCTTGTGATTTAGGGCTTGAAAAGGAGGATTTATGTTTAATTATGCTGGTTTAAGGGTTTATGGAGCCTGTGAAAGCAATTTTGTAATTTTTGTTGTGTTTTGTTTGACTATATAAGTTTGAATGAATGAAAAAAATACTTTATTCTGAGACTTCGTCTCATAAGAATAAAAAATAAATACATACCGTTGAATAAACAAATTTAACATAATAATATAACTTTACATAAAGAAGAAACAAACACAGAAAAAGAATACAAATATTATTAACGAAGCCTTAAATAATAAAATAAAACTTAATTACAGGCATAAAAAAAAACAGTATAAATCTGGAAAGGCGCCCTCCTCCCCCCTCCCTCTCTTTCCCCATGAACCTCCCATCCAACAGTCGCCCTCCTCTGAACAGAAAACTCTCACAGGATAGACACCTCCTCCAACCCTCAACTCCTTTGCGAAGTTGTTTTTGAAAAGCCGTAATTATCTGTGTGTCACAATTCGACATAGGGGGGGGGGGGGAGTACTAAACATACTCGATCGGTCACATCTTAATGTAACTGGTTTGTTCAAGTGGGAAAATTGAGATTTTTGGCTGAAAATCTATGTTTTTTTTTACGTTCAAACTTCATTTACTCCCATTTTTATCAGAATGACAGAAAAAAGTGGGTATACTGTTGAAAATCTTTGAGCCTCTTATACTTGACACTTTGAGCCAGTGTTTTCCGAAGAGTGCACATCAAAATTCCAATTGTTTCTCAGAAAAAAAAAGCGATCGAAAACGACCAAATTTCGGAAACGTTTAAAACTCTTATCTTTGGCTTGATTTTTCTCCTATTGAATTTACCCTAATTATATATATATATATATAAATTTGAGCCAATGTTTCTATGGGTTCTGAAATGTGAAATTTTCTAGTCGGCACTTTCGGATGTGAAGTCATGAGGTCAACCTCATCAGAGAGTTTCCTCCCTATAGAGGGTGGGAAGAAACACACTAAAATGCGTTCTTTCATTTCACTACTTGTTGTTCTACCATGACTCGGTATCATATGAATATTAAACAGGTCAACATTTGTTCTAAAAATAAGAGAACCATACTCGGAGTGGTATGGTCCTTATGGGGTTTTTAGGGTCGCTGATTACGATGATTGGGGTGGTTAACCTTCATCACATCTTATTCAAGGCCATTTGAAGGTCAAATAGAGAAAAGGTTTGTTTTCGATGCCCTTGATTCCGAATACCTAGTATGTTTGACCTTTATGCCTTCTCTTAGAGCTCATTTGGAGGTAATTTGAAGCTCAAATAGCGGGGGAAAAAACAAAGAAAGCATCTGAAAAAAATAATTCAAAAATTAATTTTCTGGGAGGCAGTGCGAGTCAAACAAACTACGAGTTCGGACTGAGGGGCCTCAAAAAAATAGGCATGAATTATTTCAGAGTTTTCGTACGGGGGTTTATCTATTTGACCTTTAAATGACCTTGAATCTGGTGTGATGAAGCTTAACCAACCAGCTCATCGTAATCAGCGACCCCAAAAACCCTATACCTGTGTTACCTTTTACGAAAATGGTTAAGTGCAATAAGATGGTTAATTACACAGGCAAAATAAAAAAAGTGGTTATTTCCAAACACACCATACATATATTCTTATATATTTCGACACGCTGAATCCTAATCCGGAGTCTGTTTGACCCCAGCACGTCAGGTGTAAGGGCATTTGAAGGGGGGGGGGGGGTTCGTATGAAGTCGTTTAAGAACAAAACTGAAGCTTCTATGGTTTTGAGGGCCGCTAAATTCTAACCCGAGGTCTGTTTCACCCCATCAGCAGAAAATCAAGGTCATTTCAAGGACAAATATGTCTATTTTGCAAAAAATGAATTTTCGACTGCAGATTCATTTTGTGCAAAATAAACATATTCTCCTTGAAATGACCTTGATTTTGCGCCGTTGGGGTGAAACAGACTTCAGATTCAAATGCGGTCACCCTCAAAACCATGGAAGCTGTAGTTATTTCTTCTTAAACGACTTTATACGAAATTTAACCTTCAAATCAAACCTGACATGCTGGGGTCAAACGGACTCCGGATTTGGATTGAGCGTGTCGAAATACATCAGAATATATGAATGGCGTCTTTGGAAAATACCATTTTTTTAATTTTGTATACCTGTGTTATGATATGAATGGAATAGTAGAAAGCTAAGGAATTGACAATCCTATATTGTATGCCTGTGTTATGAATGGAATAGTAGAAAGCTAAGGAATTGACAATCCTATTGAGAGAGAGTGAGGGAATAAATTAAGTTTGGTATTATGATATTTATTGCCTTTAAAATGGCCAGGACCTGAGGAGGATAGGCGGAGAATTCATGATTTAGGGATAATTTAGCAGAAAATTGACAGAAGCCAACTAGAATTGGAAGTGACTCAATCTCCCTCCTAATAGACTTCGTTCCTAAAAAGGGCTTTATGAAAAACACAAAATAATACTAACTTCCTTCTCTTTTTACCTCCCTAATTTTATTGACAAACCCATTTACCATTAAAAGGAATTTTATTTATTATATGTTATATACTTTGCTTTTAGGGTAATGCCTTAAAGGTTACTTTATCTACACTCACAAGGGGTGTATACAGTGGTGGGGTCACCGATTTGGCCCATTTTGTTCTGGTGATTCTACATCGAAAACACAACGTGTCCGAGCGTTCAGTCCATTGCGCCTTAGGAGCTGAGAAATAAAATAAAATTGGTAGAAAATGCATTATTTTATATCTCAAGTTTGGAAAATGATAACGACATGATTCTTTCACCAATAAATTTTTTTGAGAGTAAATTAATGAAAAAATACAATCAAATAAATTCAAAAATGTGCTTACGTTTTCAAGTAAACTAGTATTATAAATATTTACATGACAAAAATAATACATTTAAATATCATATATATATATATATATATATATATATATATATATATACACATATATATTTTTTTTTAGATGGAACGGCATTTTTCTCCAGCGGTGGTACTCCTCCTCACTTCTTCCTGGGATATTTCGATGGGTTCATCTCCATCTTCGTCAGCCAGGTACTTGTTTCTTCCTCGGTGGTTGCCAAGGGAATGAAATTTTTCTCGATCTGGGCGCCATTTCTTGGCAACCACCGAGGAAGAAACAAGAAACTGGCTGACGAAGATGGAGATGAACCCATCGAAATATCCCAGGAAGAAGTGAGGAGGAGTACCACCGCTGGAGAAAAATGCCGTTCCATGTAAAAATATTATCCCAGCGACGAAAAATAAACATCAAGCATAATAAACCTTACGGCGAGGAAAATACAGGAGAAAAAAAAAAGACGCAATACCATCAGCGCTACTAACGGACAGAATCCCAACTACACCAGGGAGCTTCAACACCATTGGTCCGCCGATACTGGGGCTAGAGAGTAGAAAGGGTGCCCAGATCGAGAAAAATTTCAGAGTCCAGAGTGCTAACCACCGAGGAAGAAACAAGTACCTGGCTGACGAAGATGGAGATGAACCCATCGAAATATACCAGGAAGAAGTGAGGAGGAGTACCACCGCTGGAGAAAAATGCCGTTCCATCTAAAAATATCATCCCAGCGACGAAAAATAAACATCAAGCATAATAAACCTTACGGAGAGGAAAATACAGGAGAAAAAAAAAAGACGCAATACCATCAGCGCTACTAACGGACAGAATCCCAACTACACCAGGGAGCTTCATATAAACATACAAACAGATAAACGGACATATATATATATACATATATATATATACATATATATATACATATATATATATATATATATATATATATATATATATACATATATATATATATATATGTAAAATCTCGTGTATGTCCGTTTATCTGTTTGTTCCTTATACAAATCCACACCTAACTAACGATGACGAAGACGATGAAAGTAGATCAAAATTTAATTCACGAAGATCAACAAAATCTAAATTTAACCAATTTTCGTTTCCTTTTAAAAAGGCAGATAGATTACTATTCAATTTTAACCAACGCGAACAGAAATTTCCACAAAACTTGCGAAATGTTTCGTGCACACAGAACTCCTTTTTCTTAGGAATATTTTCGAGTCTAGGATCGTGAATCCATTGTCCATATGCCCGGTCATAATCTTTAATATTCTTTGTTCTAAAACAATTAAAAACGTTGCGATTTTTGTTCATATTGCTATTAATGCTATCCCGATACTGAAATTTATTTTGACTTTATTGTTTTTACAATTCATGAGGATTAAAGACAATAATACGTTCATAAAGTATAAACAAACATTTAAAACAAAGAAACTGGAATTTACAGGGAAAAAATTTGAAAAAAGCAAGAGCTAAAAGGAAAGAAATGTTTTTCATTTTTTCTCGTAAACCAGCACGAACCGGCAGCTAATTATTAATGGAATGTAAACTATAAACCTTCTAGTTAATTTCTGTGGAGGTAGATTTCTGAGCGATTTTAGTTATGAATATTTTAATTTTTTTTTAAGTTTTAAATAAAAAAAACTTTAAGAATCTATAAACGCCCAAGCTGCAAATCCTTAAATTATGGTAATAATATCCTAATAATGATGATTCATTAATTTTGGTTCATCAAAATAGTTGTGATACCTTTTTTTAAAAAATGACATTTTCCATAGACGGTCGTTTTAATAAGATATCTTAGGTGGAAATTTTTAATTTACAAAAAACTGACGATGGACGATGATAATAGAAACTAAGAAAAACAGATTAACCAAAATGATATGGGGAAATTGGAAATTTCAGATATTGGTCCTAGGTTCACCAATGTATAGGTTCGCCCGACTGTGCGCCGGTGGGAATTGAACCCACCATCTCCCGCATAGGAAACTAACGCGTTAGCCACTAGACCACGGGGAGACCCCGTTTGGGTAAGTATTGGGTACTAGAAGAAGGGAAACATTATGTTTCTCTCAATCAGAGTATTGAAAATTATTAGGAGTACAAAAAAAGAAGAAGAAAAAAAAAAAAAAAAAAAAAAAAGAGATCACCTGGTTGTTGTAGAATGGTTCATCCAAAACAATATACTATGGGAATCCATTGTCCAGTCCGGAAGCAATAAAAAGTAACTTAACGGAATTGTCCATAACGGTTTTCATTTGACAGATATGCCACATTTTGTGTTTTTCCCATTTGATTGATTTATCTTTTGCGTGATGTAGTTGACGCTCTTTAGAGTACACTAAAAAAAATTCTAATATAATTAAACATTTGAAACTTGCCAAAATTTCAATTGGACTTTTGTCAACATGACTGTGGATCCATTCACTGATGCATATTAGTATTCTGCTGGTTATAGAACATCAACTCCTGAATCAAAAGTAGTAAATTTTAGCTAAATTTATATAATTAGAAAATTGAACAACCAGTATTTACGTGATCTGTTTGTTCTAAAGGGGAAACGCCCGTGTGAGAGAGGGGGTTGTGGTAGCGTACTATAACGCTTCTCTATAGTTTCTCCCGGGGTATACCTTTTAAGAATGTGATATGAATTTATGCTTGTAGATTCCAATTGAATTGGCTATCAGACATTTCCCCTTAATTATTCTGGGCTAATTAACAGGCAGGAATCATTCTATCCTTAATTTCCATGGAAATGTGTAGAACGTCGTAATAATCTATGGAGGCGAAAGAACCCGGTGCTCACGAAACCTTGCCCGATCCGTTTACAAACGAACTAGAGCTTGCTTCATTTCACAGACGTTGCTGAGCCATTCGGATCCGAATCGGTTTGACGGGCCAAATATCGGCAACTAATTAGAGAATTTAATCAAAGCTAGGACAATATTCGCTCGGCTAGAACTATTGCCTTTGGCATCTGCGATTCCATTATTAAATTGACCCAGAGGAGATCATAACCACGACCTATTTGCTTTGTGTCCCTTGCATCGTAGTTACTAGATCCTGGATTGTGGTCGGTGTTCAAACTCAATCTCCTACTAATTTACTCCTACACACTGCCTTCCCTTTGACGTCCGTTCTCCGATAGACTATTAGATCAGCAAATAGAACGACCAGGAAACTCATATTGAACCAACAGAACCTTAGGCCATAACCGAAGTAACTCAGCAAAGATAGATTCGACCACCAACGTATTGAATTTAGTATCTGAAAATGTGGTTTACAAGGTGAATGTTTGATATTATCCTACGAGACAGAAAATAAGAAAGAACACTAAATGATCGGATTAACCATAAGATTTTGCTGATTTAGAGGTTGGAAAAAACACAATAAGGAGGAGCAGTCACAATTCTTAACCAACATTATTATCACATAATGACAAGAGGAGACGAAAGACAATTCATAGGTAATACACCAACCTCATCGGCTTTTAAATGCTTAAAAAACCAAGACATAAACTCGGCCCTTCCTTCATGACCCCACCGTCCCTTTCGGCTTTGAGCCTACTGTCTCCAAAAACGTAGAACATGCTTTAGCCGCACATTTTAACCACGTTTCCGTTTGATCTTTTCAGTTTAATAGTTTTTCCCCGACTACCATTTCATCTCGCTGATTCGCCCAATGTGGTTCATTACGTTTACGCTTGTCTCGTTCGCCGGAAAAAGTTGAGCTATCTTTCAGTCACAAAATGTTTTTCATTTATTACCACCAAACGTAGAAGTAATAGTAGTATGAAGAGAACGATTCCTTCTGTTCGCAATAAAAGGGCGTTGGCGTGTAGATCACTCCTCCCGATAGAGCAGCGTTATTGAAGGAAAGTAGTAGCTTTACTGCAGTCCGAGAGTCTTGACGCCTAGATCACTCCTCCTTAAACAGCAGGGTTATTGAAGGAAAGTAGTAGATTTACTGCAGTCCGAGAGTCTTGATATGACGCCTAGATCACTCCTCCTTAAACAGAAGGGTTATTGAAGGAAAGTAGTAGCTTTACTGCAGTCCGAGAGTCTTGACGCCTAGATCACTCCTCCTTTAACAGCAGGGTTATTTATGGAAAGTAGTAGCTTTACTGCAGTCCGAGAGTCTTTATTGAAGGAAAGTAATAGCTGTACTGCAGCCTGACGGTGTCGGCATTTAGATCACTCCTCCTGATAGAGCAGCGTTATTGAAGGAAAGTAGTAGCTTTACTGCAGCCTGAGGGTTTTGGCGTCTCGATCACTCCTCCTGATAGAGCAGCGTTATTGAAGGAAAGTAGTAGCTTTACTGCTGCCTGAGTGTTTTAGCGTCTAGATCACTCCACCTGATAGAGCAGCGTTATTGAAGGAAAGTAGTAGCTTTTCTGCAGCCTGAGGGTTTTGGCGTCTAGATCACTCCTCCTGAGGAAGCAGCGTTATTGAAGGAAAGTAGTAGCTTTACTGCAGTCTGAGGGTGTCGGCAATTTGATCACTCCTCTTGAGACAGCAGCGTTATTAAAATTAAATTGTCTACCGGAATCAATTAAATTAAAAGTGGAATCAATGTTTTTGTAAGTCATTATATTTTTGTGAGTACTTAGAATCGCGGGATTCAATTGAAATATTTTCTACAACTTGGAAATTAATCCCAACTAAGATGTTTAAATTTTGGTCATATTTGGAGTTAAGGAAGTGTGCGAAAAAAATATTTTATTAATAGACATGAAAAGTTTTCGGATCTCCATACATTTTTCGTAAATATCTCGATAACGGTTGGGAAATCGTGCTAAGTGTAACGTGACCATTCGAATGCTTACTAAATTCTCTACAAAAAAGGTTCTGAAGCAATATTGGATGGGGCAACGTCAATCAGAGATATACGCGCTTAAAACTTAAAAAATGTTTTGTTGTTTTGAAAGGGGTTTTCTCATTGGTTAGCTCACTTTTTAATTGGTTGTTTCTAGTTTTAAATGGCATTTATCAGTAAAATTAGTATTGTAGTAAAATAAGCTAAGAAACGGCGAAAGGTATTGGTAATAAGTTTGGAGTGGCTGTGGTAATCATGATGGCAGTGGCTAATCATAATAACGTAGGTTGTTTTGAATTAATCCTACATATATAACCTTCCTCATAGCCTCCAACTGAAGTTACCGTTATTTCTTATTTTATAGAAAGATTTACCCCACGACAGAATGAAATTTAATTCGCCATGAAGCACATATTTACAGTTGATTATAACAGTAAAACAATTTGCTAGTAAAACAATGAACATAAAAACACAACGAATTTTTGGTTGTTTAGAATAGAGCCTTCTTAGCAGTAGCCAAAGAGTAAGTACGTTTTCAGTACATAATTGTATTGACTTATACAGATTAAGAATTATCCGCTTCTGTGTAAGTTGACTACTGTCAGTTTCCTGTGATTTGTGATGCTAATCTATTCCATTTCTTCGAGATGTATGTAACCGCGCTAAGATGACGCAGTTCCTGCGAGTCGGACTTTTTAAATATTCGTATAACAGTTACGATTTCCTTGAAATTGGGTGTTTATATTAATTTATAACTGTTAATATTTCAAAGTTTTTAACTTACTTTTCAATTATTATTCTAAAAGTTTGTACGGTTATTTAAACTTCTTAAAAAGGTTCCAACAACCTCTTTCCCTTTTTTTTCGTCGGCTGTTATACGAAATTCATTATTTTCTCAAAATCACTTTGGCACTTTCTGCCTTCACTAAAAGGCATTTTCTTTGTTTAAGGATAAATATAATGTAAAAATTAAACAAATACATTTGCATAGTTTTTTTGTGAAAAAGTTTGGTTTTCATAAAATAAAAATAAGTAAACACATTAAAACAAAAAATTTTCCGTAACAGACCACAACGGCCCTGAGGGGCAGACACTATAGAGGTATCAGATTCTTGACAATACTGGAGAGATAATGTGGTCAGTTTTATTTTCCCGTCTGATTTTCCGCCTTGTAGGCACCTATTAAATTAATCAAAGTTTCCGCTGGGACAGACGCGTTATTTCATGAATGTAGTTGTCTTACTGCAGTCCGGCTGAGTTGATGCCAAGACGATTTCCGCTGAGACAGAAGCGTTCTTTAAGGAAAGTAGTTACCCTACTGCAGTCCGACTGAGTTGGTCCTCCGGGGAGTGGATCCCCGCTGGGACAGAGGCGATATTAAAGAAGGTGCTTATAAACACCTGCCTACTCCTTCAGAAGCAATTTTGTTTCAATTCCAAAATACGTTTCTCCAGTCGTTTTGTATGGAGTTTCGTTACGACAAGAGACATAAATGCACAATGGTTTTCATTTTCATTAAAAATGTATGACTCTATGACAAGGAATTGAGATATTTGAAAATTGTAAACTATTGGTGATGTGATTAGGCTGTAGTCAGTTGGGATGAGTGTATTTAGCCAGGTCATCCAAGTGCAGGGGATTGATTTTCTCTGTCGGTCCCATCATTGATTCAGATGTCCTTTTAACCTGCATCCACGTGGCATCCCCACCAACCTCTATCTGTACGCTCTCCCGAACCAATTCCAATCCGATATCTGTGAAACCCTTTCTCTACTCGATTCGGACCATGGTCTATTTCAGGCAAACAACAGGTAAGCAGGTAAAGTTAAACAGTCGTGCTAAATCGACTGAAGTCTCCAAGACATAGGTTTTGAGGGATTTAGAACTTCAAGTCTGTTCCAGTAAGTACACCGGGTTCTTCTGTCTCAACTTCAGGTATTGAGGGAGCAAAGGAGACGCGCAGAGAAATTGCGTTAAAACTTCTTTCAAAGCTTTAGATTACTCATTTATTTCACCTTTGATGAAAACCCCGTTCAAAAGAGCAAAACTAACTATTTCGAAAATTCAAGCGCTCACTTCTCCGCATCGCCCAATCGAAAATTACATCAAAACAGAATCCGCCCAACGAACATGGTTTTTGGAGCGGAATTTGCGTAAAAAAAAGCTTACATTTTTCAGTTCAGATGCTTGCTGGTACTCGTTTTATATGTTTCTTAACGTAGAAAAACGAATGAAGTCATTTTTAAAGCGATATTTGTAACCGTTTACGAGAAAATATACCTTTCCATATATATATATATATATATATATATATATATATATATATATATATATATATACCTATATATACAAAAACGCTATAAATAAACAACACTTTATTATTAAACAATTGCATCATTATTCGCGAATCTTAAAATTAAAAACTCCAGTGCATTAATTAATATTACAGCAGTTTAATTAGCTCTTTAACCATGTGTTTTAAAAAAAAAAAAGACCCTTCTTAAGTTCTTTATCAATTTGAATAATGCGATAAAACGTCCGACTTGCAGGAACTGCATCATCTTAGCTCACTACCGCTCGTATCCCTAGTGACATTTGGACAGCTTAGAATAGAAAAAGTTTTGCCATATTATTTTTTTTTGAGAAATCTAAATACATTAAAATGAAATCTCAAAGCGAAGCAAGATCTTAGGCGCTATAAATGGACAAAAATCCGCCACGAACCGTATTTTTAGGACATCTAATAAGCTTTCGAATAGATTCTTTACATTTTCTACGATTTTCCAACCGGTTTTGAGATATAAAACAAGACATCCGAAAATATCAAGAAAAATAGTTCTTCCCGTTTTTTTTTTTTTGAAAACGATAATAGATATGGCCTTGAAAATGGTTTTTTTAGAACCCTCACGACAAATTACTTATGAAACCTGTACCTCGAAAAATAACTCAATAACGTAAGCATTGTGTGGTGCAAATTTCGCCCAAAAAAAACTATGTTCCGGTAGACGGGTTCTAATAGCGACAGAACTCTAACTTTCAAATCACAGAGTATTTTTATACCAAATTACTTTAAAATCTGTCAAGCTTATAGACAAATATATGCAGGCTGTTCAGAATTCGATGCCCGTCCCTTTTTCCCGCAGGGTTTGGAATTTCGAAAAGAAACTCTCAGGGTCTTAACTGCTTCAAATAAAGTTTCTTTTCAGGTTATAGTCGGTTCTCTAACCTCTTCCAGTACTTCTCCAGCTAACATAGCTTTGAAATTTCCAATGGAATGCCATACTTTCTGTCACGAATTCTTGTAGAAAATCAAATTCTGAAACGAGTCTATATAGGCAAATGTATCGATTAGATAAATCCTTTAGCTGTAAAAAGTCAAAATCCCACCTCGTTGTTCCATACCGAGGATATATCCCTGCATCCATTTGAGATAAATTAGTGAAACATTTTTCTATAGTTCGGAATTAACAAATATATATATTTAAAACGAGAAATTGTTTTGTCTGTACTTCCCGCTTGCGTCATGAGGTCAATTTGATTTAAAAAAGAGGGTATCCTCCCAATGGAGGGAGTGAAAAACGCACTAAAAAAATTATAAGGGTGTTTCTCGTGGGGGAAATTGAAGCTGCATTGGGGAAAAAAACCCGATGAGAATTAATTAACCGTCGAGGCGTGGTTTTCCATCGTGACAACGCGAGACCACATATTGCATATGCGGAAAAAGATAATCTCTTACAGATCGATTTAGATTTTCTGCCGAATCCACCATACTCTCCTCACATCTCTCTGTTCGACTATTAATTATTTTAATCGTTATAAAATTCTCTTCCCGATAAGCAGCTTAATATCCATTAGCGAAATAACACGAAGCTCAGGGATTATTAATAACCTCTCTCTCTCTCTCTCTCTCTCTCTCTCTCTCTCTCTCTCTCTCTCTCTCTCTCTCTCTCTCTCATCTGAAATTCCGAAAAAAGGCACTTGAATGTATTCAAATAGTATTTTTATTAAGGGAGGGGCAATTCAGCATAGGAGAATGTGTTCAGCTCTCAACAAAACGATTCCCATTAGTGCAAACTAAAAAAAAAAAATACAAAAAATTGGAGCTTTTGGCATAAGAGTTGCCAAAATTACAGATTACTAATAATGAATGATTTTTTTTTCTTGCAATAAATACAACATTTAATGATGAGCACATTCTCCTAATCTGCATTAGCCCTTCCTAAAAAAAAAATAAAAAATAAAAAAATAAAAAAAAAAAAAATAAATAAATAAATAAATAAATAAATTCAAATGTCTTTCTTAGCGCGGTTCCTCCCTCCCCCATAGGGAGGAACCCCGCTTATAAGGTTGACACAATGAAACAAACGCGGAAGTGCCGACTAGAAAATTTTGCGTTTCAGAACCCCTAGAGACCGAAAATGATGGTGGTTCAAATTTGTATATATATATATATATTTGTCTGTTCGCTCTCTAGGTCGAAGACGAATGGTCCGATTTTGATGAAATTTAGTACAAAAATCCGTCGTCCAATTTGAAAGGTCAAGTTCGTTAACCAGCGAAATCCGCCTACCGGAAGATGGCGTATGGGGCGAAATTCGCGCAAAAAAAATCGTAACGCTTACGTTTTTGAGTTCATAAGCTTCTAAGTACTCGTTTTATATGATTCCTGGGCTAGGAAAACGAATGAAACCATTTTCAAGGCGATAGCTTTAACCGTTTTCGAGAAAATTGGAAAAATATTTTTTGAATACCGGTTTTGGTTTGGGTACTTAGAATCATGGGATTCAGTTGAAACATTTTCTGCATGTTCTACTTTCATCAAAACTAATATGTTGAAATTTTTGTTACGTTTAGAGTAAAGAAAGGGTTAAAATAAAATATTTTATTAACAGACAAAAAAAGTTTTTATAACTTTGTATAATTTCGTTAGTATCTCGAAAACCGTTGACAATCTTCTGAAGCGGAAGATTACCATTCGGAAGCTTACTAAATTATCTACAAAAAAGGTTCTGAAGAAAGTTTTAATTAGGCGATGTCAATCGGAGAAAAAAGTGCTTAAAGCTTTAAATTAATTGATTTCGTTTATTCCAATGGTTCTTTTTGTCTGTTTTATTTCTTGTTATTTTTTAATTGCTTATAGTTGGATAATGTATTTGACAATAAAACTGGTTAAGTAAAATAACAAAAACAATTTATTGTTAGAAATATAGATTTCCAAGATTCCAAGACCTTGTCACTAGCGGGTCTGTTTCTACTGTAGCCGACCCTTCCAGGTAAGATTGTAAATCATGACCTTTCAAGACTTATCTACTCACAAGAATGGCGTTAGTGACCTTAAGGGTTGACACGCCATTATAATAATTAATTTAAGAAAAAAGACTGGTGGAACCAAAACAATAACTGCTTCTTCTATTTTAATCTTTCCAAATTAGACTAGGGATATGAACGGAACCGCGCTAAGATGATGCAGTCCTGCGAGACGGACTTCATATATATATATATATATATATATATATATATATATATATATATATATATATATATATATTGTCTGTTCGCTCTCTAGCTCCCAGACGAGTGGTCCGATTTTGATGAAATTTGGTACAAAAATCTTTCGTCTAATTTGAAAGGTCAAGTTTGTTAACCAGCAAAATCCGCCCACTGGAAGATGGCGTTTGGGGCGAAATTCGCGCAAAAAAAAGCGTAACGCTTACGTTTTTAGCGCGGTTCCTCCCTCCCCCATAGGGAGGAACCCCGCTTATAAGGTTGATACAATGAAACAATCCGGAAGTGCCGACAAGAAAATTTCGCGTTTCAGAACCCCTAGAGACCGAAAATAACGGTGGTTCAAATTTGTATACATATATATATGTATATATTTATTTATATATATATATATATATATATATATATATATATATATATATATATTTGTCTGTTCGCTCATTTCTGGCTTCCCTGATGGTCCGATTTTGATGAAATTTGGTACAAAACTCAGTCGTCCAATTTGAAAGGTCAAGTTCGTTAACCAGCAAAATCCGCCCACTGGAAGATGGCGTTTGGGGCGAAATTCGCGCAGAAAAGATCGTAACGCTTACGTTTTTGAGTTCATAAGCTTGTAAGTACTCTTTTTATAGGCTTCTTGGGCTAGGAAAACGAATGAAACCATTTTCAAGGCGATAGCTTTAACCGTTTTCGAGAAAATTGGAAAAATAGTTTTTGAATACCGTATTTGGTTTGGGTACTTAGAATCACGGGATTCAGTTGAAACATTATCTGCATGTTCTACTTTCATTAAAACTAATATGTAGAAAGTTATGTTACGTTTGGAGTTAAGGAAGGGTTAGAATAAAATATTTTATGAACAGACATGAAAAGTTTTGGTAACTTTGTATACTTTCCTTAATATCTCGAAAAAGGTTGAGAATCTTGTGAAACAAAAGATTACCATTAGAATGCTTACTAAATGCTCTACAAAAAAGGTTCTAATGAAAGTTTTGATTAGGCGATGTCAATCGGAGAAATAAGTTTTTGTCTTTGATTTTGGTACTTAGAATCATGGGCTTCAGTTGAAACATTTTCTCCATGTTTGAATTTTATCAAAACTAATATGTTGAAAATTTGGTTACGTTTGGAGTAAAGGAAGGATTAAAATAAAATATTTCATTTTTAGACATGAAAAGTTTTGGGAACTTCGTATATTTTCATTAATATCACGAAAACGGTTTGGAATCTTGACAAGCAAAAGATTACCATTCGAAAGGTTACTAAATTTTCTACAAAAAATGTTTTGAAGACATTTGCGATGGGATGGTCATATTTGGAGAAATAAGTGCTTAAAACATAGGTAATTTCGTTCATTTGAACGAATCTTTTTGTGTGTTTCCTACAGTTTTTTTTCACTGCTCGTTATTTTTGTGATTGCTTATAGTAGTCAAATGTATTAGTCAATAAAACAGGATACGTATATATAGAAACAATATTTTGTTTCAACGGTATCTTGGAATTCGAAGATGCCCTATGAATATCTAGAGGACTGTACTGGTGTTGATTTCGTTCTTTAGAATTGTTTTTGGTATTCCCTATTTTCAGAAGTTTTTATCTATTTATTAATTTTTTTTTTTTTAAATTCATTGAACGAAATCATATGAATTCGAAGGTGAGGAGCTAGGAGGCTTAGGGTGGGGGGCGTTTTCCCTGTCCCCAGGTACTCTCGTCTCCCTGTGTACCCCCGTCATCCTCAAGTCTTTGTCTAGAGTCATAAAGATAAGCCTCCAAACAACTTTAGGAATGTAGGATTTCTAATTTTTGCCAGTATCAGAACAGCCGCTCTTTACATACCACAGTGGTACAGACGTACCGGTCTATACTAGTTGCACTCCACACGGTGGTAACACTCGGTGTATGCCACAGCGGATCGCTCATTATAACCTTATTTTATACGTATTAAATAGGTACCTAAAAAAAGTTTATTTGTGTATAAGTGTTGCGTTATTGGGATTAGAATAAAATATTTTATTAACAGACATGAAATACTTCGGAATCTTTGTATATTGTCCTTAATTTTTTTTTCTTTTATGGTGGATCGAAATCTGAGTCATTTGCACCATTTTTTCCTTATGAGCTTATATAATACTTAGATTTAGCTAGCAACAATATTTTACACCGCAATTAAAGTGATTTGCTCTTCTTATAAACATAATATTTATATTATAATATAAACATAATACATTAATTTGTCTGACAAAAAAAAAGTCCGACCCGCAGGAACTGCTTCATCTTAGCGCGGTTCCGTTCTTATCTCAAGTGCGATTAGTGAAGGAATATAGCAGCTATCGGTAGGTATTAGCACCATTTTTCCCCCTTAATATCTTCAAAACAGTTAAGAAATCGTGGGAAGTACGATTTAACCATTCAAAAGCTTACTAAATTCTCTAAAAAAAAAGTCCGACTCGCAGGAACTGCATCATCTTAGCGCGGTTCCGTTCTTATCCGAAGTGCGATTAGTAAAGGAATAGTAGCAGCTATCGGTAGGTTTTGATCTGTCGTTAAAAATATAAAATAAAATCTCAAAGAGAAGGAAGCTTAAAGAGCCACATATGGAAACTGACAGTTTTCTAAACGGATGGGACTCTCCCGTCATCGCGACGCTCACTCTAGGAAAACTCTATTACCAATATGATTCTTATTTTCTCAGCTTTAATGAAATACTCATTCCACCGTTAAATAAACTTAAAAAACAAAAGTGAGGTAAACAGTGACAAAAACCCGTTTACAATAACAAAACTAACACTTTCGTAGTTTTAAGCACTTACTTCTCCGACTGACATTGCCCCATCGAAATTTGCTTCAGAATCTTTTTTTTTAGAGAATTTAGTAAGCTTTTGAATGGTTAAATCGTACTTCCCACGATTTCTTAACTGTTTTGAAGATATTAAGGGGGAAAAATGGTGCTAATACCTACCGATAGCTGCTATATTCCTTCACTAATCGCACTTGAGATAAGAACGGAACCGCGCTAAGATGAAGCAGTTCCTGCGGGTCGGACTTTTTGAGTTCATGAGCTTGTAAGTACTCGTTTTATATGATTCTTGACCTAAGAAAACCAATGAAACCATTTTCAAGGCGATAGCATTAATCGTTTTCGAGAAAATTGGAAAAATAGTTTTTAAATCCCGTTTTTGGGTTGGGTACTTTGTATCATGGGATTCAGTTGAAACATTTCTGCATGTTCTTCTTTCATTAAAACTAAAATGTTGAAATTTTGGTTACGTTTGGAGTTAAGGAAGGGTTAGAAAAAAATATTTTATTAACAGACATAAAAAGTTTTGGTAACTTAGTATACTTTCTTTAATATCTCGAAAAAGGTTGAGAATCTTGGTAAACGGAAGCATACCATTAGAAAGCATACTAAATGCTCTACAAATAAGGTTCTGATAAATGTTTTGATTAGGCGATGTCAATCGGAGAAATAAGTGCTTAAATCTTTAAAGTAATTGATTTCGCTTATTCGAACTGTTCTTTTTGTCTTTGATTTTGGTACTTAGAATCATGGGATTCAGTTGAAACATTTTCTGCATGTTTGAATTTTATCAAAACTAATATGTTGAAAATTTGGTTACGTTTGGAGCAAAGGAAGGATTAAAATAAAATATTTCATTTTTAGTCAAGAAAAGTTTTGGGAGCTTCGTATATTTTCATTAATATCACGTAAACGGTTCGGAATCTTGGCAAGCAAAAGATTACCATTCGAAAGGTTACTAAATTTTCTACAAAAAATGTTTTGAAGACATTTGCGATGGGATGGTCATATTTGGAGAAATAAGTGCTTAAAACATAGGTAATTTCGATTATTGGAACGAATCTTTTTGTGTGTTTCCTACAGTTTTTTTCACTGGTCGTTATTTTTGTGATTGCTTATAGTAGTCAAATGTATTATTCAATAAAACAGGATACGTATAAATAGAAACAATATTTTGTTTCAACGGCATCTTGAAATTCAAAGATGCCCTATTAATATCTAGATTACTGTACTGGTGTTGATTTCGTTCTTTAGAATTGTTTTTGGTAATCCCTATTTTCAGCAGTTTTTATCTATTTATTAATTTTTTTTTTAAATTCATTGAACAAAATCAAATGAAATCGAAGGTGAGGAGCTAGCTAGGAGGCTTAGGGTGGCGGGCATTTTCCCTGTCCCCAGGTACCTCCCAGTGTACCCTCGTCATCTGTAAGTCCCTTTCTAGAGTCATAAAGATAAGCCTCCAAACAACTTTAGGAATGTTGGATTTCTAATTTTTGCCAGTATCAGAACAGCCGCTCTTTACATACCACAGTGGTACTGACGTACCGGTCTATACTAGTTGCACTCCACACGGTGGTAGTACTTGGTATATGCCACAGCGGATCGCTCATTATAACCTTATTTCATACGTATTAAATAGGTACCTAAAAAAAAATTATTTGTGTACAAGTGTAGCGTTATTGGGATTAGAATAAAATATTTTATTAACAGACATGAAATGGTTCGGAATCTTCGTATATTATCCTTGATTTTTTTTTTCTTTTATGGTGCATCGAAATCTGAGCCATTAGCACCATTTTTTCCTTATGAGCTTATATAATACTTAGATTTAGCTAGCAACAATATTTTACTCCGCAATTAAAGTAACTTGCTCTTCTTATAAATATAATATTTATATTATAATATAAACATAATACATTAATTTGTCTGAAAAAAAAGTCCAACCCGCAGGAACTGCATCATCTTAGCGCGGTCCCGTTCTTATCTCGAGTGCGATTTGTGAAGGAATATAGCAGCTATCGGTAGGTATTAGCACCATTCCCCCCCCCCCCTTAATATCTTCAAAATAGTTAAGAAATCGTGGGAAGTACGATATAACCATTCAAGAGCTTACTAAGAAGTAAGAAGTAAGTGCTTAAAACTACGAAAGTGTTAGTTTTAGCGCGGTTCCTCCCTCCCCCATAGGGAGGAACCCCGCTTATAAGGTTGATACAATGAAACAATCCGGAAGTGCCGACAAGAAAATTTCGCGTTTCAGAACCCCTAGAGACCGAAAATAACGGTGGTTCAAATTTGTATATATATATATATATATATATATATATATATATATATATATATATATATATATATATATATATTTGTCTGTTCGCTCTCTAGGTCGAAGACGAATGGTCCGATTTTGATGAAATTTGGTACAAAAATCAGTCGTCCAATATAAAAGGTCAAGTTCGTTATCTAGCAAAATCCGCCCACTGGAAGATGGAGTTCGGGGCGAAATTTGCGCAGAAAAAATCGTAACGCTTACGTTTTTGAGTTCATAAGCTTGTAAGTACTCTTTTTATAGGCTTCTTGGGCTACGAAAACGAATGAAACCATTTTCAAGGCGATAGCTTTAACCGTTTTCGAGAAAATTGGAAAAATAGTTTTTGAATACCGTTTTTGGTTTGGGTACTTAGAATCATGGGATTCAGTTGAAACATTTTCTGCATGTTCTACTTTCATTAAAACTAATATGTTGAAATTTTGGTTACGTTTGGAGTTAAGGAAGGGTTAGAATAAAATATTTTATTAACAGACTTAAAAAGTTTTGGTAATTTTGTATATTTTCCTTAATATCTCGAAAAAGGTTGAGAATTTGGTAAACGAAGGAATACCATTAGAAAGCTTACTAAATGCTCTACAAAAAAGGTTCTGATGAAAGTTTTGATTAGGCGATGTCAATCGGAGAAATAAGTGCTTAAAACATTAAAGTAATTGATTTGCTTATTCGAACTGTTCTTTTTGTCTGTTTTTATTCCTTGTTATTTTTTAATTGCTTATAGTTGGATAATGTATTTTACAATAAAACAGATTAGGCAAAATAAGAAAAACAATTCATTGTTAGAAATATAGCTTGCCAAGAGAAAAAGATTCGTTGACGTCTTTTGAATATTTTCAATTGCCTTTATGCTGTTGGTTTTTTTATTTTATTTTTTAATTGATTTTATCTGTAGAATTATTACTATAGTAAAAGACCACAGGAATGTGTGTAAATATTTGATATTTTCCAATTCATTGAAACGTATGAAATGAAGTATCGGTAGAAGAGGATTCTAGGGTCTTGCGGACCTGACCCCAGGTATAGCCATAAAACCCTTCGAACAAAGGCCGAGGAAAATATTATCTGTTTCTATTCTATGCTTTTCAAATGAGAATAGGGATATGAACAGGAACCGGGGTCTCCCGTGGTATAATGGCTAGCGCCTTGGATTCATAAGCGGGAGATGGTGGGTTCGATTCCCAACCTCCGGCAGGAATTTTATCATCCCACGGCTCGCTGGTGAAATTCCTCGCTACACCCTGGATGTCGGCGCTAATGACCTAGATGTAGATGTGCTGTAAAAAAAAAAAAAAAAAAAAAAAAAAAAAAAAAAAAAAAAAAAAAAAAAAAAAAAAAACTGGAACCGCGCTAAGATGACGCAGTTCCTGCGAGTCGGACTTTTTGTTATTTTAAACGGGTTTTTGTCACTGTTTACCTCACTTTTGTTTTTTATTTTTATGTATATTTTTTATGTTTTGTATTTCATTAAAGCTGAGAAAATAAGAATCATATTGGTAATAGAGTTTTCCTAGAGTGAGCGTCGCGATGACGGGAGAGTCCCATTCGTTTAGAAAACTGTCAGTTTCCATATGTGGCGCTTTAAGCTTCCTTCTCTTTGAGATTTTATTCTATATTTTTAACGAAAGATCAAAACCTACTGATAGCTGCTACTATTCCTTTACTAATCGCACTTCGGATAAGAACGGAACCGCGCTAAGATGATGCATTTCCTGCGAGTCGGACTTTTTTAATTTCAGATGAGGAATACATGCAAATGAAAACGTATTTTTACAGAGAACTACATTACGCATCGATACGCCGTTTGCACGGTTCTTCCTTGTTTCGTTAGTACATTTTAAAAATATAATGCAAAATATGGGTAAAGAGGAAACCCTTCCTTTCAAAGGCCTATTTGAGCCCTTAGAAGCGTTATTTTCTCATTTCCAAGGGCACCATTTTATAGATCTCAGCCAACCCAAGCTGAGATGGCAAGATGGAGTAGCTGCCGATGCCCGCAGCCTACTCGGAGTCCGGAACTGGAAAGTGGCAGCACAAGACTGTGAAAACTGGCGGAAGCTGATTTTGGAGGCCATGTCTCACTAGTGGGCGCTAATGACCAAGAATTATGTTAATGAACCGTAATAAAAAAAAAAAAAAAAAAAAAAAAAAAAAAAAAGCTGGGGAGAGTGTGGTGAGTAAAGGAGCCCGAATCCAACCCGCGCACACAATGCAGCCAATACAGTACTCAGTAAGGATGCAGCATTTCATTATCCCCTCTGTGCATTAACTCTATAAGTTTAAGCACCCATCAAGCTCCTCAGCAAGACGAGTGCCCCTAATCTGTGCAACGGCACGCTTTCTGAGTGCCTAGAACATAGGCAGATGTGAAGACTTGGCGTGGAATTAGATGGTTGTTTGCTTCCAGTTTTTCGTCAACACCTATACTCTCTATAGTTTGATGCAGAGTGAGGGGATCCAAGTTAGTTTTTATTTTTTTCTTATTTTTTAAATAATATAGGTGCGCCAACTGCCGGGGCTAATTAGCACCAACAAATCTTCTTCATTTTTTTATTTATTTTTTTGTTTACGGCGCATCGACATCTCGGCCATTAGCGCCGACATCCTGGTGCAGCGGGGAATATTCTCAGCGAGCCGTGAGATGAGAAAAAAAAAATAAACACCTCTATTATTCTTGCCAAAACAGATAACGTGAGATATTCGGAGGCGGCATATCAATACAATTAGTTAGTTCGATGTTTGCTAGGGAAATTTTACAATGTTATTTTATTGTGTTTTCTCCCTCTTTGCGCAGGAAGGAAACGCGCTTAGGACGTCAACCCGTAGACGCAATCCGGAAGAGCCGACTTGAACATTTTACGTTTCGAAAATCTTTAAGAAAATGGTTCAAATTTTTGTGTATGTGTATCCAATATATAAAATCCTCGCGTAAACAAACTCGTAAACAAACTCCTCCCAAACGGCTTGACCGATTTTTATGAAATTATGTGTCTGTATTCAGTAGGACTGAGAATAGATAGTAAACTATATTTCATACCCCTAAGGTAGCATTCATACCCCTCAAGGTCTTTTGAGTCGTCCACCTCAAAAGACGTTTTTTTTATTTTTTGGACAAAATATTACATGTTTAGGTTTTTATGAATTGGCATCAAACAATACATAGAACCCTAAATTTTCACCTTTCTGTCGCCAATCCCCATTTTGTAATATCAATATTAGTACTTGCATTATTTTCAAACCTTGATGGTCGATAACTTTCAGTTATAAGATAAATGCCAATTTTTAGATACAGAAAACAATAAATGCCTTATTTTAAGCCCAGTCCCTGCAAATGTAGCTTTAGGAAACATATCATAACTTAAAATTACTTCTAGAAAAATTAAAATATGAATATAACCTGCAGGTTTGTGGAGATCTAAACGTTACTGGCATGCGACTAGGCCAGCATTCCGACAACACTAAAATGCCATGTTTTATTTGTTAATGGAATAGTTGAGCCTGAGCCGATCACTGGACAAGAAAAAATTGGAAGCAGAGGGACAGTCTCGCGCGAGGAATGAAATATGTAATTCATGAGAGTCTTGTGGACTCCAAAAATGTTCTTTTACCACCTTTGCACATAAAATTGGGCTTAATGGAGCAATATGTGAAGGCTTTGAATACGGATGGCAATTGCTACCAATATATCTGCAAGAAGTTTCCTGGAATTTCTGATGCTAAATTTAAAGAGGGAGCATTTTTTGCACCACAAATTAGAAAGTTTATTTCTGATACCTTATTGGAAGAAAGGAAGACGGATACTGAAAAACCAGGCATGAATTGGTTTTAAGAGTTTCATCAAAAATTTTCTGGGAAATTACAAAAATGTCGTAGAAATATGCTTTCGAAAGCTGGGCTGCACCCTCATTCGAACTTTTTTCAATAAAATCTCGGCTATATCAGTGAGGAGCAGGTTGAAAGATTTCACCAGGACATAAAAGAAATAGAAAGACGCTATCAGGGAAAGTGGAATATGATAGCTGATTATTGCTGGTCGCTAAAAAGAGATGTATCAAATTCTTTCCATAGTAGTAACTCTACAAAACGTTCATTTAAAGGCAGTATGTAATACACTGGTCATATGTTCAAATGAAGTGATGGTGTGAAACATTCGTTAATTTTGAAGAGTGTTGTGTTGATAGTAATGGATTTATTAAATTATATTTAGTAATATAACATAAATTCAATACATGCTAATATGAAAATGCATATTTTACTATTTTCTGCATTGTGAAAAATTGTTATGTGATGGAAAAAAACCAAGTTCCTATTCTGATCCAGCACACTCAAATTAGGGATAATGACGTATTAAAATAAACCCCAGGCAAAAAGTTAAATTTTGCAGACCAGTGTTATCACTCGATCAGTTATTCCCGCCAGGTGTCTACCGGTATCACTTCTCAGCCAACAAACAGCATGGTGTAGAGATGAGAACAAAGCCGGTCCCCTGTCTTTCTCACACTTGCCACTGTGAATTAAAAGGCGTTCTATATCCAATTAGAATGGTATTCGCAATGACAATCAATAAGTCGAAAGGCCAAACGATGTCTGTTTGTGGCTGGGAAGTGACAGCAGACGGTGTTTTCATAAGAATAATTATATATTACAATTACGGGGTGTTCTCCCGTGGGTCAACCATCCAGTTTCTTTGTGTTGGCTACAAAAATGTCATATGATGGACTAACTAAAAATATCATTGCACTAAGAGATTGCTATTTTTTTTTTTTATTGTTGTCAAAATTAGTGATAAAGATATAATTTTATATATATTAGTTATGATAATAAAGTACAATGAATTAAAAATTGGCTGTTTGGTATTATGTTATTTGTATAGGCTGTCATCATCACATCGCTCTATTTCTCTTTCAATCGTAGACCACATTCCCAAACACTTAAAATAAGGTAGTTATTTTTTATTCCACTGTCAAAATAATCACTAGAAATAATTTATATGGCAAAACAACGTTTGCCGGGTCAGCTAGTATATATATATATATATATATATATATATATATATATATATATACACATAAATAAATGTAGGTAAAAACGTAAAGGGAAGGCTTATAAGGCATAAATCCATTCTGATGAAGTGGAATGTTCCCGGGGATTCTCGAAGGATGTTTGATGTTGGATTGTACCCGTGAGGATTTGGAGGCCCCCCCCCTTCAGGAATTAGCTTGCTGATTTGTGAGGAATTGGCAGGAAAAGCAGGGACCATGGCTATTGATTCACACTCGGTCAAGAGGTCAGAGCCCAGTTTCAGCTCCCATTTACCCTCTGTCGAAATTATATCAACAGTTGGAATCTTTTCAAGTACTCCTAATTGGCTTTGTTCAATTATTATTAGCGATGAACGAGAAATACAACGTTCCATCTAAATTGCCCGTGGGCATTGTTTGAAATTATTGTAATTAAAAAACTTGAATTTACATTTTTTTTTTTTTTTTTTTTTTTTTTTTTTTATGTGTGCGTGTAACAGGGTGTGGCTCTTCTTAGGTCGCATCAGTTTAGCCATGCCACCCCATGAGAAAGGAACGTTAGCGATCAGGACACATTTCTGCTAATACTTATTATAGGATAGAGTATTGTATACACACTCGAAGGATTTTATTTCTACTGGACACCAATACAAAGAATCGCGCAACTCACTGGAACTGCGTTTTGGCTCGTATTCCAACTGCCATTCGAAAAGATTAGAATGGAAATAGTTAATGTAGTGTTTTGATTTTCTTAAGTAAGCACATGTAACTACTAAAATAAAATCGTAAAGAGAAACGTATGAGCACCATTAAAGGAAACTGACGATATCCTAAGCGTAAATTACTCCAACGGGCTCCACAACTTTTGTTCTACAAAAACAGTTTGTTTCTCATTTTCTTTCCTCCACTACTGTACTATTACCAAAATACTCAGATTACTGTAAAATGCAAATCAAAAGTTGAGGTGAACAGACAAAAATATGTTGAAATTAACGATTCCGACACTTTGGCATTTTAAGCACCGATTTATCGGAATGAGACCGTCACTTCGAAAATAACTTCGGAACCGTTTTTTTTTTTTTTTTTAGGGAATTTAGTAAGCTTTCGAATGATCGCTGTCTTCTTATCACGATTGCGCAATCGTTTTTGAGATATTTAAGAAAAAAATCGAAAATCCTAAAACTGCTCATGTCCGTTAATCATTTTTTTTTTTTTTATTATTATAATTCTTCCATAACTCTAAACTTTAGTTTGGATGCATGTCAAACATCTACTCGTAGAACCGAAAAGTAGTTAGGAAATCTAGGTGTATTTACTCTTGGCATTAACGGGTCGGGACGTTGCCTTAAAAATGGTTTCATTCGTTTTCCTACGTTAAGGAACCTGTAAAACGAGTACTTGCAAGCATATGAACTCAATAAAGTCTGACTCGCAGTAACTGCGTCATCATAGCGCGGTTCCGTTCATATACCTAGTGTAATTTTGAAGACGTAGAATAAAAACAGTTATTACATTGTTCAGATCAATCGTGAAAGATCTATTCCAATAAAATCTCAAAGAACAGCAAGATTGTCGCCAAACACAGGAAACAGTATCCGAAGCGGAAATTACTCCTTCCGCCGTCCTAAAAACCTTCTTTCTAGGAAGACACTATTACAAATATTTTTCTAATTTACTTAACTTTCTTTACTAAAATATTGATTTTTAGTGTTAAATGCAAAAAAAAAAAAAAAAATAAAAAAAATAATAACAATAATCGTATAACTGTTAAATGCAAATTAAGACCCCATAACGTTTCATGTCTTCATAAAAAAAAAAGTTTTCTTCGAATACTTCCTTAACTTCAAATGTATTCAAAATCGTAAACACATTGGACCTCCGTAAAATAGCTGTTAGCTCCCTTTGATTTATGCAGTGTAATGAAGCCTGAAACAAGACGTCTACCTTCGCTTGAAGTGTAGATACGTCTATGTATTCTTTCCTTGGCTGTGGACTGTATAAGTTGTGGACTGATATAGCATAACAAAAATGAATAAACTTTATGTACATGAAGCTATGTACAACTGTATGTGGAGTATTCCTCATCGCCTCTCCGCTCCTTGTCCCCTTCTCCCGTCGCCTTGTGTTCTACTCCATTTCAGAGTATATTTACCTCCAGGAATAAGGAGGTAGGACTCAGAAGTTCTTCTATCCTTTTACCACCACAAAAAAAAACGTGCACACTTTTACGCCATTTTCTTCTCACACCTTTTCTCGCTTCCGCGCCTTTTTTTCATCGCCTAGAGGCGCCTAGATTTTTGGGGCCTCTAATTGGCGTGACGGAACAAACTACTAACAGTGCTACTTGGTATTGACAAAAAGAGAACAACTTCGTATCACCCTTAAGGTAACGGTTGTGTTGAGAGGTCCAGTGCTAGCGTGTGTCAGAGGATCAACCTTTCTCCAGCGTGACGAGTACTTCACAGAGGAGTTTCATCTGTGAGTCACACATCCCAACTACTTTTAGAGATTGCAGCCAGATACTTCCAGCAGCATCTCCTTCTCCATCGTTTCTTTATTTTGTTTAAAGTTCCAAGAACGTTTATTTGTCATTTTTATGAATTTTTTAATTTCAATTTATAAAATAACATTTTATCTTTTGCTTTAAATTTGTCTAGGACCTTCTGATGATTCTAACTGCGCATCCTAACAACATTATACAATAGACAAAACAGTGTTGTCCTTTGTGAAAACAGTGATTTGCTTCACTAAGCCCATTGATAGAAGATACTTTCTGGACGTCCAATGACTCAATTCGGTTTTTATTCATCAATCGCAGCTTTCTCGTGAATTTTCTTCAAACAGACTACAGATTCACTACTTACAGGAAAACTTCTACATTTAGTAAGCATTAAATCTCTGCCAATGAAGTGGAACATTGAAGTATAGGTTGTCTCCCTTTTGTCAAGAAATATAAAATACTCTTTTGTTATTTTCAAATACCTCGTGTGAAGAAAGTATGGATTACCCATTTCTTATTGGCCAAACTATCCTGGAAAATGTTGGAAAAGTTATTCATTTGACAGATGTGTGACAGGAATTAAGGCACCATGCATGTTGAAATGAATAAAGGCTGCATGCGTCTAGAATAAAGTGAAGGATCCATGCTATGCTCAAGTAGAGACTCCATGCTTACCGAATCGACTGAAGGCTCCATGCAACTTGACAGGAATACGTCTAGAGTAAAGTAAAGGAGCCAAGCTTTTCGAGTAGAGAATCTATATTTCTCGAATAAAGAGAAGGCTCTAATTTTCTCGAGTTTAGTGTTGCCTCTAGGTTTCTAAATTAGAATAAGGGCTCCATAGTTCTAAGGAGATTAAAGCCGCCATGGTCCTCAAATTAGGTACTATTAGAATACAAATATTTCTGACGTCGATTTTTGACTCGAGAAATTTATCTTTCCTGGAAATTTCATGCATTTTGAGATTGGCAAATTAAATTATAGACGTATTTTCCATCAAAAAGCTGGCAATTAAAATGTTTTAAACGTTGAATTCAATTCTATATTCAATTCAAAGGGCTAAGATTTATTCATAACTGTTATTAAAGTTATTCAAAGGATTTCGAGGCAGGTCTTATAGAAGTCGGGAGCTAAAAGAAGCACTCAATGGCAATTCCCCCTGAAGTCTCCTCCTTTCCTCCCTCAACCACGTCCCCCAATTGCCCCTGAAGTCTTCTCCCCCTCGCACCTCTCAACCACATCCCCCAATTCTCCCTGAAGTCTTCCCTCCGTCTCACCCCTCAACCACATTCCCCCATTCCGCCCGAAGTATTCTCCCCTCTCACCCCTCAACCATATCTCCCAATTCCCCCTGAAGTCTTACCTCCCTCTCATCCCTCCACCACATCCCCCGATTCCCCCTGAAGTCTTCCCTCCGTCTCACCCCTCCACCACATTCCCCAATTCTCCCTGAAGTCTTCCCTCCGTCTCACCCCTCAACCACATTCCCCCATTCCGCCCGAAGTATTCTCCCCCTCTCACCCCTCAACCATATCCCCCAATTCCCCCTGAAGTCTTACCTCCCTCTCATCCCTCAACCACATTCCCCCAACTTCTTCTAACGTTGTCTTACCCTTCAATAATATCTTCCAATTCCCACTGAAGGCCTCCCCCCTCTCCTTCCTAAACACATCTCCCTATTCACCAAAGCCATCTTTCCTTCTTGTCTGTTTGTAATGGAAGAACTTGACTGACATACCATGTGGTAACAACGCACTGGTTTATATGTTTGACATGCAAGTGGCGGTGAGACAATTTCGTATTGATAGGTATACTAAAACACATTACCTTGAGTTGAAATTGACAGTGGTGTCGTGTCTAAGGCCTCACTATTGCGTCAGCATGGAAAAGGGCAATGGTGAGCCTCACTATGCCTTCCCCCCTCCCCAAAAAAAATAAATATATTGTGTTAGTATGGGCGTGTTAGCATTCTAAGTCCCGAAGTGACCTAGAATGTGAGACCTGATTAGAGCGTTTACTCTAGAGAATATATTTGTTGTGTAAGATCACTAGAGCGTTTAGGCTGGAAAATAGGATCGCTAGGCGACTGGTGAAGTGACCTTCTTGGATAAGAGCCCTCACTAGAACGTTTAGGCTGGAAAATAGGATCACTATACGAGTGGTGAAGTGATCTTCTTGGATAAGAGCCCACATTAGAACGTTTAGGCTGGAAAATAGGATCGCTATGCGAGTGGTGAAGTGATCTTCTTGGATAAGAGCCCTCATTAGAACGTTTAGGCTGGAAAATAGGATCGCTATGCGAGTGGTGAAGTGATCTTCTTGGATAAGAGCCCACACTGGAGCGTATAGGCTGAAGTGATGAGGATGTTTGCGCTATACGTGATCGAAACCCATTTGCAGATCTGATGTTTCACCAGAGCGCTTAGCCTAATGCTTACTTTTGTTGTTTAAGCGGTGGAGTATATTTCTCAGATCTGAGGTTAGCCTAGAGGTTTATAGAGCCTCTCCCGTAGGGCGGAAAACCGCTTTTGAGGTTGATCTTACCGCGTAATCCGGAAGTTGCCGACTAGGAAATCTCTCGTTTCAGGCTCTATAGTTCACGATAATATAGGTGGTTCAAATTTGTTTCTATGTATAAACATATATACAGGGTCTCCCGAATTTAAATGGCAAAACTTCAGGAGCATGTAAGGGACCACAAATCTAAGACAAAAAGTCCTTGTTACGGTTTCTGCAACGGTAATGATTTAGAAGCGGTGCGAGAATATGCGCGCCGATCCGCAAATAGAAGATTGCTTAATCGAAGAGCCTTTTTGTTAACTTTTATAGACAACCAGAGACTGGGTAATTTTATTTATTTAGGATTTTTTTTATGTTATCATCTGTTTTATTTAGTTATTACTTAATTTTAGTCATGAATGGTATATATTACAAATTCTCTGTGGATTATGCACACATAAACACCCATATATACATATATACAGACATGTATTGAGACTTCCTACGAGAACTAGGAACCAACAAAGTCAAACTGGATAGATTTCCTAGGGGTACTGAACTACCACATATAAGGGAGTTAAACAGCTGCTTATCAATCTTTCGAAATTCAATTCACCTAATTTACGTCCAGACCTACAAAAGTACCAAAAATATTAAATTTCATTCAAAAATTATTTGTTATTAAATTCATGATCAAAACAACCTTTTAACCAATTGAAATGAATTTTCAAAAGATTGATAAGTACGCTGTGTGTTTAGCAACCCAATATATTTCGGCTGCCAACTTTGTTTTGTTTTAAATGAAAAACTTTTTTTTTCTCTTCTTCTGAGCATGAGGATTTGTTGTATGCTCTCAAGTGGCCAGGTATACTAAAGGACGCTTTTGAAATTTGTATGCTATATATAAAGAGGTTTATTCCAATTTTTAGTAAAAATAAAGTAAATGTGAGATTATTTAACGTTATATCATATTTTCCTGTCTTTCCTACAACTTAAATTTTCACAGCTTTAAGTGAATAAATGTTTTCATCCCGCCGTTAATAGAATGGCCTTTTTAATTAGTGGTGTTTACAGAGAAGAGTTGTGTATTACTAGCGGTAGTTAGGATTAATTACGGCCCTTGGGGAGCCGATGGGGACGGTATAAACAGATCTAACGAGGAGTTGGGGTTCCGTGAATAGATGATGGGCCCTTTGAAGCTATTAAAGAAAACCTCTGAATGAAATAAAGACTGGAGATGGAGGAGGCTCGACCTCGACATCTCACCATTTTATGAAAGAAAAGAAGAAATAAAACGCTTCGTAAAAAATGAAGACAGGTACTGAAAATATTCCATCTCAGAGAAATTGTAGGAGAGTAGATTTGCACTTTTCGTTAATATCTGCCCTTATTGCAAAAAAGTCCGACTCGCAGGAACTGCGTCATCTTAGCACGGTTCCATTCAAATCATATGTGCCGCTAGTAAAGGAATAGAAGCAGTTATTAGTAGACTTTGATCTTTCGTGAAAAATATAAAAGAAAATCAAAGAAGGAAGATCAAGGTGCCACAACTGGAAACTGACAGCATCCTAACCGGAAATTACTCCATCCCCTGTCACAACGTTCGCTCTGGGAAACACTATAATACTGTTTCGCATTTTATTACCTTGTTTTACTAAAATACTCGTTTTACTATTATATGCAATTAAAAAAAAATAGAAAATTTAGTAGGCTTTCGAATGGTAACCACGATTTCCCAACCGTGTTTGAGATATATTAGAAAATCCCAAAACTTTTCACGCCAAATATTTTATCTCTAGTATTTCCATAACGCCAAACGGAACCAAAATTTAAGTATCTTAGATATGATAAGTGCAAAACGTATGGAACAAGTTTTAACTGAATCAATCCTTTCTAAATATCTGAACTGAAGATTAGTTTGGAAAAGAATTTGTCTCGTAAACGGTGAAAAATATCTCATTGAAAATAGTTTCATTACTATGTTAAGAAATGTTCATATGTGAAGAAATCTATAAAACGAGTACCTGCAAGCATATGAACTCGAAAACCTAAGCGCTACGATTTTGTTCGTGCGAATTTCGCTTCAAAAACCATGTTTCGGTGATCGGATTCTGCTAATAAACGAACTTGACCTTTCAAATAAGACAAACGATTTTTGTACCAAGTTTCTTCAAAATCGGACCATTCTTGAGGCTATGAGAGAGCGAATTTGAACCACCGTTATTTTCGTCATCTATAGGTTTCTGGAACGTAAAATGTTTCAGTCGGCACTTCCGGATTGTGCCATGAGGTCTACCTTATAAGCCGGGTTCCTCCCTATGGAAGGAGAGAGGAACCGCGTTAAGATAGCAACAGCTAACACTCATCGAACTCTCGAAGGTATAGAGAATCAACACACATAGAGTCTTTGATAGTACATCAACCAACCACCAGCAATAACACCCTTAGGAACTATTCAAAGGGTGTCCTTCCTCAAGGTGTGGCTAGAAAGAGGAGAATACAAGTAGCAGAGGGAGACTATAGCTAGAAAGAGGAGCATACAAGCAGAAGATGGAGACTATAGCTAGAAAGAGGAGCATACAAGCAGAAGATGGAGACTATAGCTAGAAAGAGGAGCATGTAAGTAGCAGAGGGAGACTATAGCTAGAAAGAGAAGCATATAAACAGAAGTGGGAGACTATAGCTAGAATGAGGAGCATACAAGTAGAGAAGGGAGACTATAGCTAGAAAGAGGAGGATATATGCAGGAAGCAAAGGATATGCAAGTGAGGATATTGAATGCATGAGTGAGCAGAAGGGATATGCGAGTGTGCCACACTCGCATATCCCTTCTCGAGGGACACTCGCATGTCCCTCGTTCTCACTCATCAACACTCAGTGTTGATGAGTGAGAACGAGGGACAAGTGAGTGAGGATATTGAATGCATGAGTGAGGACGAGGGACAAGTGAGTGTGGATACTGAATGCATGAGTGAGGACGAGGGATATGCGAGTGTGGATATTGTGTGGATGAGTGAGGACGAGGGACAAGTGAGTGAGGATATTGTGTGGATGAGTGAGGACGAGAGAGATGTGAATGAGGAATCTGTGTTTACAGCAACTGCTTCTATCGATTTGCTCAGAGCTCGAGGGTGGAAGGAAGCTCATTACCTTTGATTTCTCCTCATCAGGTCAAGTGTGGGAGAAGCGTTCTGCATAATAGGAGCCAACCTAACACCAATTCCTACCAATTTATTCCTTCTTCCGCACCTCTGCACTTGAGTCGCTTCGAGATCAACATCAGCAAGTATGCATCAGGAATTTCCCTCTACACGCCAATCTGTGCCGTTCAAGTCTGTGTTTTACCCCCAACATGTAACATGTAACGCCCGCATTCATGTCAATGTTATATCAAGTTTTTATATCAAAAAATGACGGATAGTGTAACGAAAGGGACGTTTTTTGTCACCTTATGGAACATTTATTTTGCAGGGAAATTAATTTGGTAGTAATTTACCGGAGTAATACTGAAAATGTACAATTTATAACAAGAAATTAAAATATGGTTTTTATTTACTTCCCCAATTACATTTAATTGATCAAAAATACCTCTTTACAGGGAAATTATAATTTATAAATATTGCTCCCAATTAAACAATTGTTTAACCTAATTGTTTCCATATGTTTTAACGATTATATACTAAAATAAAACACAGTTCAATTATTATTGCTTATAGCAAACAAATTAAATGGACTTTTCTCGTTACACATACAACACTGTTAATATGTCTCTTAGACTGAAACAAAAAGAGGTAAATTTACTTAATGAAAGAAATAAATAAAAATTAAATTTAAAAAAAGAAGAAAAATTATAATCATGGAGCAGGGAATGGATAAGAGGCGGAAAAGGAGAAGAATGAATTAAAGGTTCGTAAAAAGATATAATATACAGAAGATTTATAATTCCGACTCGCAGGAGCTACGTTTTCTAAGCGAGTTTCCGTTTGTTAAGTTTTTAGAACAGTATTTAATATATATAAGTTGAAGTGAGAGTAGGGAAGGATGAATGGATTGTTGCAGAAAGTGACAGGAGTTGGTGTCCGAAATTTGTTAAAATTAATAGTTTATATTGGCGACGTTTCAAACCTATTCAGGTACGATCATCAGCCATGATGTACATAACAAAAATATTACAACCAAATGGACCAAAAAAATAAATTACTCGCAATAGATTATTAGATTTTTATAGTGAAAATCCAAAACATTAAAAAAAAAGTCCGACTCGCAGGAACTGCCTCATCTTAGCGCGGTTCCGTTCTTATCCCTAGTCTAATTTCGAAAGATTAAAATAGAAGCAGTTATTATTTTGTTGAGAGGAGATCGTTGACCGTTGATGATGCAAGGTAGGGATTGTCCGGGTTCGGTCACTGCTACTTAATAATACATACTCCATATGTGTATGTATGTGGGCATATATATGTACATATGTGTGCGTGTATAGGTGTATGTGTATATGCATATATATATATATTATATATAAATATATATATATATATATATATATATATATATATATATATATATATTATATATGAATATGTATATACATATATATATATATATATATATATATATATATATATATATATGTTAGGTATATTTACATAGATATGTGCATATATTAGTGTTAAATATGTCCTACTTGTATTTAAAGCCCTGATGAAGGCTTGAAGTTCAAGCCGAAACGTCGGCAAAATAAAACCATTTTTACGATAAAAGTAGCAGTGACCGAACCCCGACAGTTATTATTTTGGTTCCACCAGTCTTGAAAGGTAGGATTTACAATCTTACCTGGAACGGTCGGCAACACTAGAAACTTTCCCGCTAGTTACAAGGTCTTGGAATCTTGGAACTCTATATTTCTAACAATAAATTGTTTTTGTTATTTTACTAAACCTGTTTTATTTTCGAATACATTATCCAACTATAAGCAATTAAAAAATAACAAGGAATAAAAAACAGACAAAAAGAACAGTTCGAATAAGCGAAATCAATTACTTTAAAGCTTTAAGCTCTTATTTCTCCGATTGTCATCGCCTAGTAAAAACTTTCATTAGAACCTTTTATGTAGAGCATTTAATAAGCTTTCCAATGGTATTCTTCCGTTTACCAAGATTTTCAACCGTTTTCGAGATATTAATGAAAGTTCCCAAAATTTACATTATTTCTAACAACAGAAAATTGGTCTCATTTTTCATATCCTGTTTTACACACAAAATTTTCCCAACATAAGAAATTACAAAAATAAAAAGCAATAAAAAACAAAGGGAAAGAGACAAAAATTACAAAAAGAACGACAAAAACCCGTTCATAAGAACAAAACAGACGTATTTGTAGTTTTAAGCACTTATTTCTCCGATTGACATAACCTAATCAAAAATAGTTTTAGAATCATTTTTGTAGAGAATTTAGTAAGCTTTCAAATAGTTTCTATCCACTTACCACGATTTCCCAACTGTGTTCGAGATATTAATGAAAGTATACGAAGTTCCCAAAACTTTTCATGTCTGTTCATAAAATATTTTATTCTAACCCTTCCTTAACTCCAAACGTAACATAACTTTCAACATATTAGTTTTAATGAAAGTAGAACATGCAGATAATGTTTCAACTGAATCCCGTGATTCTAAGTACCCAAACCAAAAACGGTATTCAAAAACTATTTTTCCAATTTTATCGAAAACGGTTAAAGCTATCGCCTTGAAAATGGTTTCATTCGTTTTTCTAGCCCAAGAAGCCTATAAAAAGAGTACTTACAAGCTTATGAACTCAAAAACGTAAGCGTTACGATTTTTTCTGCGCGAATTTCGCCCCAAACGCCATCTTCCAGTGGGCGGATTTTGCTGGTTAACGAACTTGACCTTTCAAATTGAACGACTGATTTTTGTACCAAATTTCATCAAAATCGGACCATCAGGGAAGCCAGAAATGAGCGAACAGACAAATATATATATATATATATATATATATATATATATATATATATATATAAATAAATATATACATATATATATACAAATTTGAACCACCGTTATTTTCGGTCTCTAGGGGTTCTGAAACGCGAAATTTTCTTGTCGGCACTTCCGGATTGTTTCATTGTATCAACCTTATAAGCGGGGTTCCTCCCTATGGGGGAGGGAGGAACCGCGCTAATTAATACTACAAAAAAGTTAATTAACGAAGCTTTTATTTTAACTTCAGATATACACCTTATAGATTTAAAACCTAACGTGTTTCAAATATTAACTGAGAACATGTATCGTATTAACACATTGGTGCCGGCGCACGTTCCAGGAACGTGTTTACTTGCTATCCCATGGCCGGACCACGTTACGTGAACGATCTCCTCTATATCTCTAAAATGTACCATTTTCCATCCTTGGCTTTCTTTCTACCTGTTATTCTGTTAGTACGCCCTGTGCAGTGAAGTAGTACGGTAGCGGTGTATGATAATATACACTCAAGGAAACCTCGTTTAGTAGAACCTACCCAGATGAAAGGTGACTGTCCAACCACCCTCTCAATAACCCTCCAATAACCCTCTCAAATAAAAAAAATAAAAATAAATAAACAACTATTTAAATATTAATAAAACATCAGTAGAACAAAAAAAATATAATAATAATAACAATAACACTACATGGTGCCAATGACCATTAGCAGTCGACGCACCCGAATTAAAAAAAAATAAAATAACACTCCAATACAACTATTTAAATTCCATTAACTCATATACATACCTTCGTTAACAAATAATATTAAAAATGTGTTCAATAATAATAATTTTAGTATCAAATTAGGCCTTTATAGTAACAATAAAATGAATAAATGCATTAGCAATATGAAAGATAAAATACAAATTAAGAATAGAAGAAATGTAATTTACATAGTGGTTTGTTCCGATTCGATTCGATGTACATTGGTCTAACTAAACAATTATTAAATAAGCGAACGGTACAACATAAATATCATTCTAACAGTCCAAATAATAATAATAATAAAACAGCCCTCAAATCATCAAAACAGCCTAATAATTATACATTTCTTTTGAGTCAACCTTCAATTTTAGCGCGGTTCCTCCCTCCCTCAATTGGTAAATTTTGGTTCTGTATAGGCCTGCTATAGCAGAAAGAGATTACATAAAATAAGTATATACTCCAAGATTTGTTGATGCTCCGTAAAAAAAAAAAAAAAAAAAAAAAGTATATACGTTTTTTCAAAATGCCATCGGAATTGTCTAAACCTATGAATGCATTTTTTTTTGTTTTAAATGAAAGCTAATAAAATTTAGAACAACTTTCACTAGCTAGATTTTTGTTTCCCCCGTATATTACATTACGTGTAAATAATTCACGAACTTTTGCAACTGAACATAAATTAACCCGTTGATGCATGATTTTTCTTTTCTCATAAAAAAAATCTGAGAGGTAGAAATAGGCCTCAGGATAACGGGAAAAACACGGGAAAAAATTAATCGAGTTTTTTTCGATAAATGTATGAAAAACTGAAAGATGCCTGAAGGTATCGTTGTGCATATGGGGAGGAATGTTTTTGTGAATGACCATGAATAATTTACGTTTATTGAAACATATAAAGAATTTATGAGTTAAATTTAAAAAGAACTCTCTGCTCTTTTCATCAAAATCGCAAATGGTAATCCTTAAAACATGATTTGCCTTTAGTTAAACACAAATAATGTTCACATTTATCACAGTAACCACAAATTTGGTTCTTGCAGTTTTCCATCCTGCATCTCATCTTCTGAGATACATCAGGCAGTACATCCTCAATCAAATCATTCAAATCTGAGGAGGGACCATTCAAATTTTCGCCATTTACCTCTAAAACATTGGCTGAAAATACGCCGAGGTTCTGAAAGAACATTTTCATCGACATCTTCATCATCCTCACTATCATCTGGTGCTGTAATTATATGAAAAATCTGTTTCTTCTCTCCCCATTATCGATCAGATAATGGGATCCATCGCTCGGACCTCAGTACCAGATGCATGATGGTGCCCACATGATACAAATGAACAACCACAAAAATTGACACAAAAAATAAAACTTCAATAAAACAAACATTCAATTCGTAAAATACACCACTAGTACTAAGGAGTACGTTTTTTTTTTTAGGTCAGAATGGACGTTTTTAATAATATTGTGGCCTTGCGAAACGGGTCCCCTCGGGGTCAGAAACGAGACTCCTGGTTTTGTCAACATTAACTTGTTTATTCCTTCTCGGGAACAAAGTACAAAGGTCAAAATCTTCCAGTCCTTTTGACACTTGTTGATGCTTACAGGGACCGAAATATAAATTGAAAAAACTCAATATAGTGCTCTGGGAGTGTAAAATATAATATGATGCCTGCAGGCATCACGATGCAACAAAGGGTTAATATTTTATTTGTCATCTAACTTAATATCAGCACTGATATCATTGAAAATAAACATTCAAATCCTGATTAGACTTGGAAAAAGTAAGACTGACACATCTTCATAAAACTATAAACTAAAACTATAGTAAATATATCTTAATTCAAAAAATTTTAATTGGTTGTTTATTGTTTTAAATTGCATTTCTTTTTAGAATTAGTATTATAGTAGAAGAAGTCAAGAAAATGAGAAACATTTTGATATTTGATACTGTGAAATAACTATTTGTAGTAGTTGTTGGGTGTTGGGTGGGATTCCAGATAAAAGGGTACGCTGGCCCTTTGCAACGGGCTCTTTGTTTATGGGGGTAAAGTGATTTCAGGAAAGGTCGAACCAAAATAATAACTGTCTCTATTTCAATCTTTCCAACTGACACTGGGGATAAGAACGGAACCGCGCTAAGATGACGCAGTTCGTGCGAGTCGGGCTTTTTTTGAATTACGAAATGTCGTTTGGCCCCACTGTGCGATGTAGGGAACGGAATGAAACTATAAAAGACCATATGGAGAATGCCCCTGAAATTTGGAAGGAGGAGGTTGTAATTGCAGAATAGGGTTTTGAATAAGTGACTTCTGTTTAAAGCAGGAGATACATATAGGGATGAGGGGTGAGGCCTGACCGTCCTTCCATAACCATGTAAACGAGCCTAAAATCAAAGGAGCTACTCCTTGAGTAAAAACACGGGTAAAAAGCTCGAAAACGAGGCTGAGGTTGAGCTTTTTCTCCTTTCACTAGCCCTTTTTCTCATCTATATTAATGATGTTTTAAATTACCACACAAATAATGTTAAAGCATCAATTTAGTACAGATGATGCCTCGCTCTGGGAGAAGAAAATACAGCAGCTACTTATTAACCCAAGGTGCTAAGGATAGCCAAGGTGTTCAGACTCCCGTCTTTTCCAAGGGGAGCTCCAAGTTCTTAAATCATTTATTTCTGACTGCTTTATTTAACAATATGATTTTAGCGCGGGTCCTCCCTCCCTCCATAAGGAGGAAACCCGCTTATGAGTTTGACCACGTGACGCAATCCGGAAGTGCCAACACGAAAATTTCATGTTTTAGAACTCATGCATATGTAATATTACGGTGGTTAAAATCTGAATATATATATTGGTCTATTCGCTATCTAGCTGGCTCAAAAATGGTCTAATTTTGATGAAATTCAGTACAAAACGCTTTCGTCAAATTAGAAAGGTCAAGTTCGTTAACCAGCAGAATCCGTCAACCGGAAGATCCTTTTTCGAGCGAAATTCGCGCTAACAAAATCGTATAGCTTACGTTTTCGAGTTTATATGCTTGCAGGTACTCGTTTCATAGGTTTCTTAACGTAGAAAAACAGAGGAAACCATTTTTTTTTTTTGTATACGGCGTATCGACATTAGAAAATTCCTGCCGCCGTACAGTGTGCCAAACGCCCGATTTCGGGAAAAATCCTCTAGGTACTTGAATCTTTCTGATTTAGGTGTCATTTTTGAAGAATTGTTTTGTGCTGAGTCGAATGAGACCACTACCAAATTGATAGAATAATTATTTTGGACGATAAACGGGTTTTATATTAAGAAAAACCTGAAAAACAGCAAGTATTAAATATAAAAAAGTCATATTCTACTCAACTGGAAGAAATATGCATAATTCAAAATGTGTTTTTGAGTGCTGAGTCGCATAAATTAATAACAAATATAATTTTGTTAACTGTTCTCGAAGTGTTCCTCATTCTTGAAATTTGAGCATATAACGACTAAATTTAGCAGTTTCACACAAGATATTTGATGGATCTCATTGTTTATGTTTAGTTACTTGCTAGTACAACATTTTTAACAACTCTCTGAAAAAAAAAAAAATAATGGTAAAGTCGTTTCTCGTAAAATAATCGCATCGCTAATTGACACCTTCATTTTATTAGGCCGTGCACACATATGAAATTTATAGGAAAGCAACTTCAAAACATGTACTTTTAGATAAAACTAAGCAGAGACCATAGCTAAGTACCGCTTTTTTTTTTCTACACCAAACTAAGGATAATTGAGTTTCATTACGGAAATCTTCACAACCTAAATGCACCAAGTTCAGGGTACATTTTCGCAAAATAGAAAATTTGTTTAAAAGCTACATATACTCATGAGACTTCCTGGGTAATATCAATTTTTGAGGAATAAAATAAGTGGTATAAAATATTGTTTTACTTTTCACTAAAAACTGTGAGATTTTTACTCAGTGAGAAAACGGCCAACAAAAAGGGTTTTTTTGTGATCATACCTATTAATAAAATGGAAAACCAATATTGAAGCATTATTCCACAAATAATTAGGTATAAAAAAATTTTAGTTCCAACGGGATTGAACACCTTCGGTTTTGGAGGTTTTCTCCCTCTTGGCCGCACAGTGGTGCCAAACGCCCTATTTTGGGAAAATACCTCGAGGGACTTGAATCTTTATGATTTTGGTATCATTATTAAGGTATTTTTGAGTGCTAAGTTAAATAAATTAACAAACAATGTAATACAGTTAAATGGTCGCAACATATTTCGCGAATATACTTTGACATTTTTATACGAGATATTAGGTAGATCTTAGTGTAAATGTTCAGTTACTTGCTAGTACAAACAATGTAATACAGTTAAATGGTCGCAACATATTTCGCGAATATACTTTGACATTTTTATACGAGATATTAGGTAGATCTTAGTGTAAATGTTCAGTTACTTGCTAGTACAAACAATGTAATACAGTTAAATGGTTGCAACATATTTCGCGAATATACTTTGACATTTTTATACGAGATATTAGGTAGATCTTAGTGTAAATATTCAGTTACTTGCTAGTACAAACTGTTCTGCAGAAAATAATAATGGTAAACTCGTCTTTGGTAAAATAATCGCATCGCTTCATTTTATTAGGCTGTGCACACATACGGCCGAGTACGGCGGGGAAATTTATAGGAAAGCAACTTCTTAACATGCACTTTTAGGTAAAACTATGCGGAGAGGATAGCCAAGTACCACTTTATTTTCTACACCAAATGAACTACGGATAATTGAGTTTCATTAAAAATATCTTCACAACCTAAATGCACTAAGTTCATTGTACATTTTGGTAAAAAAGAAAATTCTTTTGATAGCTACATGTACTCATGAGACTTCCTGAAGGATCAAAACCTACCAATAACTGCTTACTAATGGCACTAGGTACAAGAACGGAACGGCGCTAAGATGACACAGTTTCTGCAAGTCGGACTTCGTTTTTTTAATCATTTCAGAAGGCTGTAATTTAGGTTTAATTGTATGACGACTAAGTAATTATTCAAAAATAATTAGGTAAATGTATTTTGTAAATGAGGAAAATCTTAACGCTTATGACTCGCTAAATTATCTTAGTTAAACAAAAGAATGTTTCCAAGTCGGAATCCGTATTGTGAATTTTAATCAGGGTAATATTCTAAAGGAGCTGTTGGGAAAATCCGAAGAGAGCTTTGGGAGACGGGGAGCAAAATATTCGGAAGCCGATATTATTCGGAAAGCTTATTGAAGGGAGAAAATAACTTATTATTCAATCTTCTCAACTCTCCTCTTCAGAATGTTTTCACTCCGGAAAGTTTACTGAAATTTTTATTTTATTTTTTGTAGTAATCGCTAAAAGATTGGCTTTTAGCGCGTTTCTCTCCCTTTTGTGTAAAACAATAAAAGTTTCAAATTTCTGTGTGTCTAGATATGTGTGTGTATATATATATACACACACATATATATATATATATATATACTCACACACACACACACACACATATATATATATATTCTCTTTGGTCTGAGGAGGAATGGGGTGGTTAAAATAATTTACCGAACGAATTTTTTAACGACTTACAAAGAAAAAAAAAATATTCTAATTTTTTTATAGAATCAAGGCCATATAAAAAAGTTAAAACAGATACTGAAGTGATAAACAAGGATTTCGATAAATCGCATAAAAACAAAGATTATTGGTGCAAACTATTATTAACAATTTTTTTATTAAAAATAATGCCAGATTAGAAGAAACCACGTTAAATAATAACCTATTTTTACAAAAAAGAGAACAACTATTTTTAAATAACAAAATTGACGGAGATTTAAATCCAAAAAAGCAATATTTTACTTTTAATTATCATCCCCTTATAGAAAACAAACTAAAAAAAAATATGTGCTGGAAATATACAACATACAATAAACAAAATGTTTAGTAACATCAAAGACAGGGTGAAAGCATTAAACACAAAATAAAAAAATTTATAAAATCAACTCAAGGACTAACAAATGTTATATAGACGAGTTCTATATTCTCCTAAATCAAGAAACAACCTAGGAGAACTGACAGCTATCTTACCGAGGTCCCATGTGTTTTCGATTTTGGTTACATTTGGAGTTTAGCAAGTATTTGGGGGAAAAAATATTATTGATATTCATGAAAGGTTTTAGGAATCTTCGTATTTTTAATTGAATTTAACAATAATATTTGTATTTTAGTAAATTAATTTCATTCAACACTAAAATGAATATTTTAGTATGAAAGGTAAGTAAATTCTTAACTGTTCTGCCTTCCTAGGGCGAACTTTGGGACAGCGGACAACCAGACTTGCAGACAATCTTGCTTTTCCTTGTGAGTTCATAGGGTGTTTTCACGTTTGATCTAAACAAAGTAATAACTGTTTCTGTTTCTGTTCTGAGTAGACATCCAGCTACCGAGACAACACAAGGAAAGAAGTTGTACTTGCTCGACTCCGAATTGGCCACACAAGTCTAACACACGAATATCTCATGACAGGTCTTAACAAACCAACCTGAAATATATGCAAAAAGAGACTTTACCGTAAAACGCCTACTTACGGAATGCAGAATACGACACAACCTAAATATTCCACATGACATGTAGGAGTTGTTGAGGGACAGGAGCTAGTACATAAACACAATATTCTCCTACTTACACAACAATAAACTATACAATCTCATTTGAAGACATCTGCTGAATAACCATTGGCTTTCTGGCATATTACAGATATTTCCATAGCTCTGTTTATAAGTGAATCAAATTTCTCGATGCTGGTTCAATGGACCTATACAGGTACCACTTGGGAAGAGTGAAGTCACCAGAGTAGCGATCACTTATTAATAATAATAATAATAATGTTTCTGTTCTCTTCAAAATGACTCTAGGGATATTAAAGGAGTCTCGCTAAGATGACGCAGTTCCTGCGGGTCGGCCTTTAATACATTTTTTTATTTACTGCCTGCCTTTCTACTATGCACAAATTTTCTTTTCGTTTTAGGCCGTTTGTTCATTTCGGTTTGTCACCAACAATGGTCTTCTACACTTTTTGAATGTTGAATTTAACCCTCCATAACTCCAAGACTTCAATTCGACGTTCAAAATATGTTCCCGAACATTCTTGTTAACCGAGCTATACAAAGTAAAAAAGAGAGACTTATATATGACATTTTTTGGCTTATATATATATATATATATATATATATATATATATATATATATATATTGTGTGTGTATAGATAGTAATAATATGATATAAATTTATCGTATATCTTTTAACATTGTTTCGTCGTATCCTTAAGTATATTTACAAGGTGGCCCAAAGTAGTGTTTAATCTTCAAGGGACTTACAAGAAATTCGATTTTGAGGAAAAAAGTTGTTACCAACATGCTTCCTGGAGGTGCTGGAGCTTCAAAACCACCTTTTTAAACTTTAAATCCCGATAACTTTTCAATTAATGGTGTTAGAGAACAAAAGCTTCAAATGAAAGTTGTAGGCCACTAATTTCTGCACCATTGAATCTAATTTTCCTTCAGGGGATATAGATTCGTTGGGTCTATCATTAATTAATTAACGTCGGAAAAACGAGGCGTTTATACTTCAGCCCCTCCAGGAAATTTCAGGAGCTTGTTTACCCATTCTTGGTTTTCCTATAAATAAATAAGATGGAAGTTCCAATTAGAAAATTAGTAGAAGTGAATCACCACAGGGAGCCTTGATCAACGCTGGGAAACACGAATTACACTGGTCTACATAAAATTGGCCTTTTACATGAAAATATATGGTAAAACTGAAGGAGAGCGTCCTCAGCACCGATATTTTCCAAATTTTGCACTATAACGTATTTTGATGCACTAAACACGAATCCGTTAAAACAGCCTATTTGTAAACATGCGCATGCGCAGACATCTAACATTGAGAAACAAAGAACTCTCATCTGAAATGTTGATAAACTATTTATAACCTCCATAACATCGGAATTCTATCCATAACAGCGAGTTGGATTGACTAGAGTTTTGATATCTTCTTGAGCGAGCGTAGCGCGAGGAAACGCATAGCACGTCTGCCCAAAAGTCGTCCTAGACATTCTTCTTAATATGCATGTTTAATAAAACGCTGTTTACGCCAACTTTTATAACCTCCAAAACAGTGAACTTTAGTGCTTAATAGCAGGGAGCAACTTTTGTTTTTTTTTTTTTTAACAGATACCTGTTTAGTGCATCAAAATGCGTTATAGTGCAATATTTGAAAAAAATCGGTGCTGAGGACGCTCTCCCTCAGTTTTACCAAATATACTATGTAGAAAGCATTTCACTCACTAAAAATAAGTATAGAAGTTCAAATTCATAACTCTAACCCGGCGTGCCATGCTACACCTACTTTCTGCATCTAGAAAAGCAAATATAATTTAGATACCAAATAAGTAATATTAAAATATAATTACGCAAATCTGTAACTGTTGGGGTTCACAGTTTCGAACCGTGACAGTTCACAGTGACGTCCAAACTGTGAGTCCTAGACGATTTCAACCTAGCCTACGACACTCCCCAGATCAACACCTATGTGTATGCGGAGTTTGATCAAAATCGGTCAAACGGTGTGGATTTGTATAATGAACAAAAATACCGACTGACAGCGCGTAGTCGTATATGACCTAGCCTACAACACCCCCTGTTTAAACAAAAAAACGGTGTGGATTTGTTGAAACAAACAGATAGAAAGACAGACAATTAAACTGACCAACAGCTGATAGTTATATGTATATATGTATATATATATATATATATATATATATATATACATATATGTACTATAATGATGATAAGGGGTATAAATAATAAGGGGTCTTTGAAAAAGAAGCATCGGAGTCTTTTAGTGCAGTCGTTCATGGTTTTTTGGGCAATAAGAGAAATGAAAACAATGCTGAACTTGTGAACAATCTTCTTCAAAAGAATAACTGTTGGGTTACAATATTTCCCTAAAATTCACATTCTTCAATCTCATCTCGATTTTTTCCTTCTAAGTGCGTTGATGTAAGGGACGAACTTGGTGAAGGATTCCACCAAGATATCTGGACAATGGAAGATATACCAGGGTCAATGGAATGTGTCAATGTTAGCAGACAACTGCTGGAATTTGAGAAGAGATACACCTGAAAGCAATTACAATAGACAAACCAAAATGAAAAGAAATTCTTAATAGAACAGGTTTAAATATTTCAAAATTCCCAATTTTTGATAAAAAGTAGAATTATTAATAAATAAATATGGCTTTTTATTATAAATTGTTTTGTACATTAACATTTTACTAAAAGTCACATTTTGTATATTAGTTATATTTTCAAAATAATAGCTAATTAAAAATTTAAAAAAATATATTCGTGGTTTGTAGTAAAGGCACACAGTTAACTTTTGTAGACCAGTGTTATTAAAGATAGACCAAACGAATCTCCAGATCCCGGAATAGAAGGTAACTCGGCACTAAAATGTGCAGAATTTAGTGCCCGACAACATTTATTTAACGCTCTTTCCTCTGACACCACATATTGAGAGAATACGAGGATTTGGATTTCGAAAAACGTGGTTTTAGCAGGTTTTTTTTTTTAGTTCCCGCACCGCCAGAAAGGATTTCCGGACTCATGTTGATAGGAACGCTCAGAATGGAATCTTCTATTAGTACCTTGAAACTCATTTGGGGCTACCCGGTATATACAAGTTATTTCTTCTTTAACGACTTCATACGAAATTTGACCATCAAATGCCCTTAAACCTTCCGGGCATGCGTGAAACGGACTTCAAAAATACATAAGAATATATCCATGTTGTTTTTGGAAAATACCACTTTTATTTATTTTGTGTGCCTGTGTAATTAACATGTAATTTTTTGGCTAATCTACTTACACAATGAACATAAGTATTGTTAAAAGTTTGGGCAAAAAAAAAACCAAGCAAAATACAAGTATAGTACAATTACATAATTATTATCTTGCGTACTGAGAGAGGTCAGCTGTCCAGAAGTATAAGTTTGGTCCGTCTGTGCGTGTATCGTTTGAGAGTATCTTTGTTATAATTGCCTATTTCAGCTATTAGTGGGTTGTCCGATATCTGTAATGAATGAGAGAATGTAGTCCTGAGTGTGTGCATATAGTCTGTGATTGACGACATTTCCAGCTGGTCGTGCATGTCTGTAATTTTAGTGTACTTAGGGTAGTAATTTATAATTCGGAGACAGATGTTTTGGATAACATGAAGTTTTTCTTAGTTTGTTAAACAGGCTAAGCTTCAAACAGGACAAGCATATAACAATACAGGGTATATAATCCTTTTATATAGAATTGTTTTGTTTTAATATAATTTAGATTTTTTATTAAAATAGGGGAACATGGAATATAGTAATTTCATAGAGCAATCCCGTGTATATATATATTATTATTTTTTTTTACGGTTCAACGACTTCTGGGCCATTAGCGCCGACATCCCTGGTGAAGCCAGGAATTTTCTCAACGAGCCGTGAGATGTCCTGCGTGAGAATCGAAGGCGTTAGCCACTAGACTACGGGGAGACCCCTTGAATTATATTGGATTGAATTTTAATATTAATTTCTCGACGCAATCTTCTCTTTGTAAATAGAACTGCTTCTGTTTTTGTGTGGTCTATTTTTATATTTGAATGGAGACGAAATAAATAAATGAAATTTTGGATTGGAGGATGAAAATAAGGCGTTTTTTATATATATTTTTTTACTATCCACACAATTAATGATTATTTTCCCTGTCCCAGGAAGCAATGCCTCGTGTAGCAGGAATGGTAGGCGTAGCAGAGGTACCAAAACACTGCCTGTAGTTAGATGCTAAGCCTGCAGTATCCTGATGATACTCGCGTAGCAGTAGTGGTAGGCGTAGCAGAGGTACCGAAACACTGCCTGTAATTAGATGCTAAGCCTGAAGTATTCTGATGATACCTCCCGTAGCAGGGCAGGAGGCGTAGCAGAGGTACCGAAACACTGCCTGTAATTAGATGCTATGCCTGAAGTATCCTGATGATACCTCGCGTAGCAGGGCCTAGCAGAGGTACCGAAACACTGCCTGTAATTCGATGCTAAGCCTGAAGTATCCTGATGATACCTCGCGTAGCAGGGCGGTAGGCGTAGCAGGGCGTATCAGAGGTACCGAAACACTGTCTGTAATTGGATGCCAAGTCTGAAGTATCCTGATGATACCTCGCGTAGCAGGGCGGTAGGCGTAGCAGGGCGTAGCAGATGTACCGAAACACTGCCTGTAATTGGATGCTAAGCCTGAAGTATGCTGATGATACCTCGCGTAGCAGGGCGGTAGGCGTAGCAGAGGTACCGAAACGCTGCCTGTAATTAGATGCTAAGCCTGAAGTATCCTGATGATACCGAGAGGGGTAGAACCCCCCCCCCCCACCACCCCCACCATATCCTCCCATCTCTACCCCACCATCCCCACCACACCACGCTCCATGGTGGGGGATTCAGTCTTAGTTAAGCTCTCCTCCAAGTAGGTTAAGTCTCGTCTTCTCTCTCTAGATAGAGTCGTATCTTCATCATCATCTACACTGGTACGATCATCAGTAGATTAATCCTCTTAATCCTTTATCATCAACAAGAATATCCTTGTAGTTACACTGGCTGCATCCAGATTTCATTTTTCCTTTAGTAGTTTAGCTTGGAATTAGTGATTTTGTATTTTTTTTAATGCTACCTTTTTAGTGAACAATTATTTTATAATTCCTTTAAAAACTCTTTTAATTTATATTATTTTTTTATGCTGAAATAAAAATTTGTTTATTTTTTTGTATAAATAACGTGAAGTATCATCAAATAAATAAATTTTATGTTCCTTAATTAATAATTTTAATATTAAGATTTTCATATATAAATGCTGCATGAATACAGGAGCTATTAGTATCTTAGAATTACCAAAATTAGAGCTGTATATATAGAAAAAGTAATCATTTGAAATTAAATTTATAACCGCTCCTTAATTTTCAATTTTTCATTCATTAATATTGGTTAGAAATTAGGTATTATTATCTTTCGATGAGTTCTGATTGTCTTATAGTTTTATGACAGAGTTTGTACACGAAAGACAGTTTCATATAGAGGATGGAGTCAAATGCGGAGGTAAAACCAATCTTCCTGATCGTAATATAAACTATCGATATGAGATAAGTATATCAATAAAATCGGTCATTACTTCGAATTCTATATTTCATTTGGAGGACAGAGCCAAATGTGGAGGTGCAACCAATCTTCCTTTTTAAGTTATCTAAATGAAATAAATAAAATCGCTCATTACTTTGAATACTATAGTTAATTATTCTAGAATCAAAATTTAATTTTGTCTATGATCTTATGACTGCAACATTAGCTTAGTATAGTTTAGATAAAATAAAATCGGTCTTTACTTTGAATTCTATATTTCATATATAGACGGCAGTATACTGCTGAGGCACACACAATTTTTCTCCTCTTATTATAAGCTATGGATATGAAATAAGTATCTCAATAAAATCGGTCATTATTTCAAATTCTATATTTCATATGGAGGAGGGAGTCAAATGCGGAGGTACAACCAATCTTCCTCCTCTTTTTATAAGCTATCGATAGGAGATAAGATATAAATAAAATCGATCATTACTTTCGATTCTATATTTTATATACAGGAGGGAGTCAAATGCGGAGCTACAACCAATCTTCCTCTTCTTAATACAAGTCATCTAAATGAAATAAATAAAATCGGTCATTACTTTGAATTTTTTAATTAATTATTCTAGAATCAAAATTTCATTTTGTCTATGATCTTATGACACCAACATTGGCTCAGTATAAATTAGTTAGATTACTTTCAGTTTTGTATGTTATTAGTAGGGAACGGATGTTATTGTATTTACATATTTTTTTTTATTCTTCTGATGAATAAACATGTTTTTATTTTACATATTTTGTCAAAAATCCATATTTTTACATATTCTGCCTATTTATATATTTTCGCTACATATTTTGATTTTTTATTTTATTTTCTAATGGAATAAATAAAGGGGAAACCAAGAAAGAAAATAATGCTTTTACCCATTGAGTCTAGATCACTCTATCTTTTCTCATTGCAAGAAACAAGATGGCTGGCAACCATTATTCTTTAACAATTGTATTATTCCTTTAATCTACTCTCAAAAACAAATGGGCTAGTGAAAGAACCATTTCGATATTATTTTCCAAACTAATATATAAAATAGGAGATATAAAATAATGAATTTTCAACCTATTTTACTTTATTTCTTAGCTCCTTGGCGCATTGGACGAAACGTGTCGACAATTTTTCAATGCAAAATCACCAGAAAAAATGGGCCTGATCGGTAACCCCACCTCTGTATCAGACTGGCTTCATTTCACGTTTGATAATCTAAAAATGCATGTTGTTACAAACGATTTTCCAAAATGATGTTCTGTACAAAATGTCTTCTTTTTTCTCTTTTTAAAATGAGCTCCTAATTGTTATTTATGCTTTATTTTTGAATATGTTATAGAGTTTTAGTCATTTTTTTCTTTCCATTTATAATAAAGTTCTTACTAATTATTTATGTTTTTCGTTTATAAGTACATATTTTGAATTTTAATTTACATGAACATCCGTTCCTTGTTATTATTATATAATCTTTATTTCAATGCATGACACATTTTATTAACAGTAATTTATATGTTATAATTTGTTTATTCATAAACTATCATGAAGTATTTTTTTCATCCCTTATACCTTAATTTACCAAATGTTATTATTCTTGTTATTTATTTTAATACCATAGAATTATTTGCTAGTTGAGTTTTTATTATTATTAGACAGTTGTACATCTTTTGATAATTTTATTTTAATTAAGTTATTTCACCGAAGTTAAGCAACGTCGGGCGTGGTCAGTACGTGAATAGGTGACCGACCACGTGCCGTTGGCATTATAAAAGGGTGGCAACCTGTAGATAGCCCGGCGTTAATAGCCTAATTGTTGATACGCCGTTAAACACAATGTTATTTCCGTTCAAAAGTTATTTCACAATGTTAAGAAAAGTTATAAACAAATGGACAACTGCTTCAAGCAAAATATTACATCATTCCGAAAAATTACATTAAAAACCCGAGAAAGAATACTATATCAACTACACAACTACAATAATTCCCCTCAAACTCAATGTATATATATATATATATATATATACATACATATATATATATATATATATATATATATATATATATATATATATATATATATATTGAAAAGCGGAAAGTACGCGTTAGTAGGTTATGATACATTTCATTTACAACATTAAAATCCCTCATTTTCTAATTGCTTGGTGATTTTCAATTTCTCAAGAAATAAGCAGTTATTATCCTCAAAATATAAAATATAAATGTTTAACATGAAAGAAAATAGTAAGTCGAAAATTATTGAAAAGTTTATGACTTACTATCTGAATTTGCTGTGAAGTCTGGAAATAGTAAAATAACAACATTTCCATGTACAAATAATTTTCTGATCGTTCAGCAAAATCCCAAATTGAATTTTGGATTCATAAAATAGACAGAGAGCAAAATATGAGGTATTTCTAGTTTAATATAAAATTATAGATAAATAATTATTTTACATAACACTTTTTTTATGGTTTGATGAGGATTTGTTTGTTGTAAATGATGTTTAGAATAACTTGCTCACGTGTGGCCTGCCGATGCTCATACTCACACAGACATTCTCACGCTTCATTAATGACTACATGATAATCAAATACACCAAAGTAAAGACCATTTCCGGGGTATGGAATACTAAAAATTTAGAACTTGGAATAGTTTTAGGCAACTAAGACGCTATTACAACTAAAATAAAATTCTTTTTATGAACTAAGTGATCTTGTTTAATTTATTTTTAAGGGTTCTATGACACATTTTTACCATCAAAACCAAATTTCGGAGGGGGGGGGGGCTGCAGCCCCTTCAGCCCCCCCCCTTATATACACCCATGGTATATAGTATATTATATTAAGTATTTATGAATATGTAAGTAAGAGAATTTTGGTTCTATTGATGGAAAATATATTATTACTTGATGTGGATTTAGAGGAAATATATTTCCTAGGATTAATTATTTTTCCTTAAATAACTGCACACTTGGTAATTAGTGATTTTTTCAATAACTGGTGTGAATTAATAACGAATGAGGTTCGAGCACTGTTAATTAGAGAACATATCATCTGCTTGGAGAATAAACACTCACAATGTGTTTTTATACAATTTTCACGCTGATTGCGGAGATCATTGAGATTTAGATCGAATATATCATCTAAAATGAGTTAGATTTGCCAAAGTTTCGGCTTGAGTATCAAGCCTTCATCAGGGTTATGACTAAAGGAAGAAATGTTCCATAGGGGTCAGTTCATTTCTGAAAACAATTCGAGAAACTTAGCGACATAAATACAGATTAGTTCCTAACAGGAAAATTCATTAGACACTCATAGAACAAAGAAAATACATTATATCATTGATAAACCGAAAACAAATGCAAATTCATTTCAAATGGGTCAAGGTATACGCAGGAATGATGGGTAATGAAATAGTAGATAACCTTGCGAAAACCGGCTCTGTCATGGCGGAGAACAATGAATATAGTGAATTATCCATCGGAAATGTGAAGTCTTTGCTGAGTGAAACTAGTGCCATTTGTTGTTAAATGGCAACAAAGTTCATATCACAAATCAAATACACAAAAACAATTCTACATCTGACATTCCAATTAACACAGATTCAATCAGACAGTACAGACATACACTCATTAAATATATGAATGCAAACGAACTCAACATGTACAAAAATATCTAAAATATGATATTTTTGGGCCAATCAGTCCCGAAAAACGATTTAATGATTATTTTCCCATTTTAAATAATATGGCCAAAAATATTTACCAACTGAGAAAGGGCACTTCCTTGTATGAGTAAGCCCCTTTAATATTTAAGATAACTTTTAAATTTGTATTATTTTGTTTAAGCAATACGAACTATTTTGTTCTGTTTAAAAAACAAAACAAATAACTGAGATCAATAGTTAACTATAAGTAAAATATTTTAGAAGCACATGTTATGTCAATAAACGCATGGAATATGCAGATAAAACACACCCTAGTACCCCCCTATATCGGTACTATGGGTTGGAAATAAATAGAAAAAAATATTAACATAGAGCACTTGTGGCCGTAAGTGCAAAGGCTCGTGGACTTTATGTCTTAGGTATATAAAATCATTATATTTTTACATATTGAGTTTTTCTTATAAAAGCCAATTTATATAAAAAGGAAATATGAATATATAAAGAAAAAAATGTACAATTTAAAAATTAAAATAAAAAATAAAAAATGTAGTAATTGTAGTATGATTGGTTACAAATTAAGAGGTTCTATATCCATAATGTATGAAAAAAAACACACACAAAAAAAACAAAAAACTGAATCGTTTAGAGCATCCTGCTCAAATTCTGGAACATAAATATGCTTTAGGTCCACCCGACAAACTTATGTAATGTACTGTATAACATAGAGTCTTATTTTTTTTGTACAAGGCCAACCCGCCAGCGCGAACGCCAGCGGACACTTTTTTGTAAAGTTTTTTTTTCAGTTTCGTCATCGCTAAAGCATATTAATGCTAAAAATCTCTGGAAATCATGACGCGGAGAAAGAATCACAAATTGCAGCGAAAAGATTAAGAACTGAAGAAAGAATGAAAATCTTACCAGCACATTGAAGCAAACATTGTAATATAAGTTTTAAATTTGTTTAACTTTGTTTAATTAAGAAGAATTTGCTTTTTTTTCTGTTATTCCAAAGAAATTGAAATAATTGGAATCAATATTTAAGTGTATGTAAAATATTTTTACATAACGCTCATAATATTTCAATAATAACATGGGTTGTGCAGAAAATTAAACTCCTTCACCATAGGGTGCTATTGTGTTGAAATAAATAAATTAAAAAAAAAAAAGTATCAGTTATTCCTCTCCTCAGGAGGAAGGCTTGAAACTGAAGCCGAAACAATATAACTCATTTTTATATTTTAAAAAAATGTAGTTTTATTAAGACTTATTAGCGAAGCTAGACAACCTCAACGGTCAAAGATCTCCTCCTAACTTTTCTAATTTCGGTCGAAGGAGAGAGTCATTATTTATACTAACGGCCCGGAAAAGTTTTTATAGAGAAATAAAAATCATTTACCGAGTTGAGAACTTGTCATCTACAACTTTTTTTATAAGTAAACTACACTTTAAAACTTATACACTTGTATCTTGATGGTTTTCATCTCCAAACCGACGATATGTATGCACGACAATTGAATGTACTAACATATTAGCCACAAGAACTAATTACACTGTCAAATTTAACTTTTTTTCTGGGGCTTTTATTTTAATATGCCTTTATCCCTAATTTGAATGAGCTGAATCAGAATACGAACTTAGTTTTTCTCCATCGCGTAGCAAGTTTTCTACAATACGGGGAATGGGGTCTCCCGTGGTCTAATGGCTAGCGCCTTGGATTCATAAGTGGGAGATGGTGGGTTCGATTCCCAACCTCCGGCAGGAATTTTATCATCCCACGGCTCGCTGGTAAAATTCCTCGCTACACCCTGGATGTCGGCGCTAATGACCTAGATGTAGATGCGCCGTAAAAAAAAAAAAATAAAAATAAAAAAAAATAAAAAAAAAAAAAAATAAAAAAAAAAATACAGGGAATAGTAAAATATGCATTTTTTTTACTAGCCTCTAATTAATTTATGTTATATTATTAACTATAAGTTAATAAATCCATAACTGTCGACACAACAGTCTTTAAAATTAATTAATGTTTCACATCATCACTTAAATTTGAACATTTGACCAGTTTTTTGACATACTGAATTGAAATGAACGTTTAGTAGAGTTCCTGTGGAAAGAATTTGATACATCTCTTTTCAGCGACCATCAATGATCAGCTATCATATTTATATTCCACTTTCCCTGGTAGCGTCTTTCCATTTTCTTTATGTCCTAGTGAAATCTTCCACCATGCTCCTCACTGACATAACCGAGACTTCATGGGGAAAAGTCCATATGTGAGAACTCCCTCTTTAAGTATAGCATCAGCTATTCCAAGGAACTTCTTGCGGATATATTGGTAGCAATTTCCATCCTTATTCAAAGCCTCAAAATGTTGCTTCATTAAGCTTAATTATATGTAAACAGGTGGTTAAAGAACATTTTTTTGGTCCACAGGACATTCATGAATTATATTTTTTATTCCTGGGACGAAACTGTCACTCTGCTTGGGTAGTGATCGGTTCAGGCTCTACTATTCCATTTACAAATAAAACATGACATTTTAGTGCAGCCTTATTTCTGACCTAGTAGTAGGGATGAGCGATAGTCGATAGTTCTGCATTATCGATAGGCTGATACTATCGTATAAGAAATATCGATACTATCGATAGTGTCTTCCACTATTCCGTACCTACCTGTCCAATGAAGAATTTAATGTTATTGAATTGAATTATCAATTACTTGTAGCATTAGGTATATTTATAAGATTACACAAAGTTTTCAAATGAAAATCGCATTTATTTAAATTTATAAAAAGCATTTTCAAAGAAAGAAATTTCAAGAGACAGAAAAAAGCGGAAATATTTCAAACGGGTTTAGTTGTGCTCCTTAAGCCACATACTCGTATTACCGGAAAGGAAAACCAACATTTCCGCTTTTCTTTGGCTCAGTTTGGTCCGCTGATCAGAAATGGTTTCTCCAGCGGATGAAAATACACGTTTTGAGGGTACAGACGAGCCTGGAATACAAAGATACTTTCTGGCTACATTATGTAGTTGGTTGTATTCACCAGGCAGTTATTTTGCTTTTCGATATTCCAGCGGACAGGCTTTGTTTAGCAGTGGATGTTTCTGCAAGAAATACATGCATGAGAACGCTGCTTCTCTTTTCAGTCGTAGGTAGTTTTTGAATTTCCGGTGTAGATGTAGAAGCAGCCAATAAAGTGGAATCAGAAATGCCTGTACTAGTACTTTGTCTCTACAGACTACTAGCAGCGTTTTTGAAGGAAGTTAAAGCATTTTAGCCACATGTGTGTTTTTTAATCTTAGCAATTGTTTCCTCCTTTCACCAAAATTCCAAATTAGGAATGGTTCAAGATAAGGAAACAACCTGCAGAAGACACTGGCTACCAACGACGCACAGTGGGGTATTTGACCTGAAATGCTGGCCAAAAGTCCGTTTTGTAACAGTTATCTGAGACGAAAAGTAATTACTGCTAAAAATAGTTGAATAGTTTGTGTACAACATGTAAGGCTTATCCCTGTCCTGGCATTGCCCGTAAGCCTGGCGGAGCACAACAAAGTCTACAGTTTTTAACAGGACACTGACTTCTTAACTTTCCTCCGTATATTTATCTGTGTAAAAAATTAATTTTTCTCGAGTTTGGAATTTTTATTGCAATTTTGGTTTTGGATCACCCTGAAGCGAGAGTACATTTATTGCTTTTTAGCAATAATTAGGCCATTTGTTAATTAGTTTGACCACATAAGAAAATATAAAATCTTTTGGGCTTTCTAACGTCAAATTTGACATAACACAGAGGTTTTTGTTATGCTTCCAAGCATTTCCAACCTGTTGTTTTTATAACAACATTAAAAGGAATTATTCAGCTTTAAGAATATATTATCAGAAATCGCGGATTCGCGCGGATGTGCGTGTACATGCCAGTTAATGTCAAAGTTCATGAATGCATTTCTTACGTATGTTGTTTTACGGAGTCAAAATAATGACTAGACAAAATGTATTTCACATCATGCATCAAATAAGAACCTTAATTATAAAAAACAACTAGATGTGCTCATGGCATCATGCAAAAAAAAGAAAAGAAGAAAAAATAGAATTTGCCCAGAATTCTTTGTTAAAATATGACGATTATTCAGAAAAACAAATAAATTAAATCAAACTACATATTTTCTCGTTTCAAATCACAGTTGGAAAAATGGATAGCACCACATAAAAAAGAAGATATTCTTGTAAAAAAAAAAAAAAAATGAAGTGTTGCTTCAGGGTACATTATTGTTACCAAGGGCAAAAATTAAAAGTTACGTACTACTACGGGCGGCAATAGAATTGCTGTATGCTACACAAATGCAATTGCGACGGTAATCCTCAAGCTGGTGATATATTAAAGGATACAAAAAAAAAAAAAAAAAAAAAAAAAAAAAAAAAAAAAAAAAAAAAAAAAATCTAGCTCCCTTCCCGTGCAAATAAATACAAGGATGCTTCAATTCAAAATTGGCATTACTTTCTAAGTGATTTCAAGGAAGTGGTGTGTGTGAGTGTGTGTTTGTGCGTGCGTGCGCGTGGGTGTGTGTGTGTGTGTGTAGGCGTGTCTGCATATGAGTGTGTCATCTGATAACATTGGTAAATTTATAAAATTATACGTAACAATTATAAATTATTTATAACAACAGAATCCTGCCAACGGCCATAGCCACGTTGAGTGCACCTGTTCCCGTAGATCACCGAAGTTAAGCAACGTCGGGCGTGGTCAGTACCTGAATGGGTGACCGACCACGTGCTGTTGGCATTAGAAAAGGGTGGCAACCTGTAGATAGCCCGGCGCTAATGGCCAAGATGTAGGTGTGCCGTTAAAAAAAAAAAAAAAAAAAAAAAAAAAAAAAAAAAAAAACAGAATCCTATTATTTTTTTTTTTTTTTTTTTTTTTTTTTTTTTTTTTTTTTTTTTTATTTTTTTTTTTTTTTACGGCGCATCTACATCTTGGCCATTAGCGCCGGGCTATCTATAGGTTGCCGCCCTTTTCTAATGCCAACAGCACGTGGTCGGTCACCCATTCAGGTACTGACCACGCCCGACCTTGCTTAACTTCGGTGATCTATGGGAACCGGTGTATTCAACGTGGCTATGGCCGTTGGCAGAATCCTATTATTATATTTTATTTTTTTTACGACGCTTCTACGTCTAGGCCATTCGTGCCGACATCCAAGGTGCAGCGAGGAATTTCCCTAATGAGCTGTGGGATGAGAAAATTCCTGTCGGCGCGCCGGTGGGAATCGAACCCACCATCTCCCGCTTATGAATCTAAGGCGCTAGCCACTAGACCACGGGACATCCCAGAATCCTATTATTGCCTTAAAACCCATTACTGAAATCATATATGACCCATTTTTCAGAGTATATAATCAAAGAAAATGAATCAACCATCAGGAATATTTTTGGCCAAGATTATCAGTCCTATACCCCACTGTGCGACGAAGGAATTTCTTGCTAGTATCGGTAAGAGCCACCGCTCAAGTCAGAATTTCATACCACAGCCCTCCAGATGCTGAGAACTTCAAATCTAGAAAAAAGTAAAAAAATCTATGAATAGTTCATGACTATCGATAGCTACTATTGATAGTCATGACTATCGATAGCTACTATTGATAGTCATGACTATCGATAGCTACTATTGATAGTCATGACTATCGATATATCGATAGTACACTCGACTATCGCCCATCCCTACCTAGTAGCATGCCAACAACTTTTAAATCTCCACAAACCTGCCGCTTATATTCATATTTTACTATTTCTTGAAATAATTTTAAGTTATGGTATGCTTCATAAAGCTACATTTGTAGGAATTGGAATTACAATAAGGCATTTATTTTTGTGTATTACACAGTTACATTGTTATATTGGTGTGAAGCATATTCATTTCAACAATGCGAACAGTATTATTTCTTCGTTTCCTGGTTTCTTTTCTGTTCCATAAGCACCATTACACCATTTTAGGTATAACTACTTATTGTGCAAAATTGGTACGTGGTAGAAAAAAAAAACGATTACAGTTTTGGAATCAGCACATCAAATTTAGTAAAGTAGACCTATTTCGGAGGAACTCCCAGAATCATGGAAATCGGTGTTATCTATATACATCAACCGATTTATGACGTTAATTAAAATATTACAGGAACCTTAAAATTTCAACCTGTTCTTGACTGCTTCAAAATAAGCGATTCACTGGCTAATTACGCATTGTTTTTTTAAAAAACAAAATAGTAAAATATTATAAGAGAGTGACCCTATTTTTCTAATATATTCGTCTGTGGCAGAAGGTCAATTTTATAAAAGCACCAGGCCTGAAGAGACGTCACAGCGACGTGAAACATGTAGAGCCTAATACGGACGAATATAACAAAATAGTAACGTATATTGGCATACGTACACAGGTTGTACGACAAAAGTCAGTAATAATATGTCAGTGTAACAATCCTCAGAAAACTAACGGAACATTTTTGTACATTTAATATAAACATTTTGAGGTACTCGTACTCAATAAGAGGAGCTATACTCCTAATATGTACTACCTACATAAAGTGTAGTAATACTTGTATACTTAATGTCCCTATCTTGGGAACACTCGTCTTTGTCAAGCATCCTTCGCCTTCTGGTCGGTTATTGAGGATTTGATCGCTTCGACCCAACTATTAATCCAGGATTTCAACGCTATGTTTGAATATTGAGAAAATGCATTAGCTTAACCCTAGATAATAACCCTTTATCGTTTCGACGAATACTTCTCGGATTTGTAATTGTCCTGCGATGAGTGATCACTGTAGACTGCTAACCTTCTAGGTATTCCCAGGTACTAGTTTATTACCTACAAGTAGCCGAAAAAAGAAGATTGCGTCTTGCTTCCGGAAGTAAGAAAACCTTCTCTTTCTAAAAATACGTCATCAAAGAAACAAATACTAAACGACCCATTCTTCCAAAAACGACATTATCATGAAACACACAACATTTTCGGAGAACTCATAAATAATCATTTGCGTTTCAGCATTTTATGTGATGCCTCAAGGAGCGGCGATAGAAGCGTAGCAGGCTCACATTCCTCGTGAATTCCCTTCGTTTTGACGATAAAACACTCTAGTGGGAGTATTGCGACTTTATGGCTCTAATAATGTCTTACTTATAAAATTCCGAAAACACCATATGTAAATTAAATTTTTGCGGCTACATAATGAGATTTTACAACTATGCTCGGCGAAACGACGAATAGGATTCAAACCCATAACTGCAGGGTTGTTATCCAGGGTTAAACAATATATGGAAACCTGTTTACCCACAAAAATATAGGTTTTTTTTGTCAGCAGATAATGGCTTTCTTGGGCTCATGATTTTTATAGAGGTCGATAAATAGTATTCTGGAAACTGAGGATGCATGTCAATCAGTGGAAATCAATTAAATGTATAATATCCATATCACTATCTAAATCAACAAATACGAAGCGAACAAACTCCCTGGAAAAGGACTATTGTCGATAGTAAGTTGTCTTCTATCCCTTTTCTTGTTCAGGGATCAGTCCAGGGAGGTTGAAAGTTGCATCCTCATCTTTTCCTTGTTCAGAAATCAGTCCAGGGAGGTTGAAAGTTGCATCCTCATCCTTTCCCTCTTCAGGAATCAGTCCAGGGAGGTTGAAAGTTGCATCCCCATCCTTTCCTTGTTCAGGAATCAGTCCAGGGAGGTTGAAAGTTGCATCCTCATCCTTTCCTTTTTCAGGAATCAGTCCAGGGAGGTTGAAAGTTGCATCCTCATCCTTTCCTTGTTCAGGAATCAGTCCAGGGAGGTTGAAAAATACTAAATTCACGTATTTAGCCACGTATTTAGTAGTAGCCACGTAAAATACCAATTAATCGGCTTTCCGTTCTTGGTAGATACAGTCTTGAATAGCTGTCTTCTTTCTCTGAAATACCTACATAGGAGTCTCCAATCTCCAGGCTCAATCTCATTCAGGCTTTTACAGTTGTCGTGTGGAAGCTTATATTATGAATATTGCAGTTGTTGTGTGGGATATTTAGTTTGTGTCATCATCTGCATCCGCAAGTAGTTTTTTTACGGTAAGGTCTCTATGACATTTACGACAACTTCGTTTGTTAATTCCTGTTACTGGTTTGAAAATTCTGAGTGGAGAAGTACAATTTCTTCTCTCCTGTTGTCACAGTAGCTGGATGTCCACTCCTGAGTTGTATTTTGTTTGATTGCATTGGCCAAGTCTTAAAGTATGATTGATAGGTTGAGCTCATGTTGTCTTCTAGCAAGTTTTGCATATGAATCTACTAGGGAGCTTTTGCCCGTAGCTTCATGACCTGCCAGCCAGTACATTGTATTATACTTGTTATATGAGTGAATATTTTTGAAAATGTCTATTATTGCTGGATGCGTGGAGTATCTGTCTGCTAGTGCCTGTGGTGTGCTCAATGAGTCAATGCATAGAATCATGTCTCGTCTGTCTGTCCTGGAAATGTTGTTCAGTCCAATAAGAATGCCCTGGAGCTCAGCTGTAAATATCCTACAATCATCATTAAGTCTCTTTGTAATGATTTTTTCATCAATTACAGCCAAGGCTCTAACACTATTTTCTGATTTGGATCCATGATAAAGAGCCGTCTTTTTAAAAATCATGGGTGTTTAAAAACGGTGACAAACTGTAGATAGCCCTGCGCTAATAGTCTAGATAAAGCGCGCTGTAAAAAAATATACATTAAATTTACTGCAATTGCCTATAAAAAGAAGCAGGAAAAGATGGAAATTTATTGCAAGGCGTTAGGATTATCCGGCTGGATCATTGGCCCGCGGGAAGGGAATATTGGAAAATAGTCGAGCGAGAATTGATGGGAAGAGGAAAAGTAATTGACGTCGATTTTTCCACAATAGATCTTGTCGCTTCTTGAAGGCGTAAGGATTCCTATTTCCAACCCCCCCCCCCATTGAAAATCGGAATATGTATGGCCTCTTTATTCACTTTAAACACATTGCCTCTCGCTTCAAGTGTAAGCTTGATCAGGGGGCGTTCTTGAGCCTCGAGCCAACATATTGGGGTAAAATCCTTGAGACTTTGGCTTCGGTACGGGGCATATATGTCCCATACTGCCTACCACTGAGGCACGGCAGGCAAAATAGCCCAACTCCCTTAACTTACGATGTCTGTATCTTCTCAACAAAAAAAAAAAGAAACTCATAGTCCAGTAGATGCACAGAAATTAAAGAAATTATTAGAAAATATGGATCATATACGTCCCGTTACGTACACTAAAGAACGAAATCGGCATACGGGACACCAGGCCGATAAAAAAGTTAAAAATGTGAATACGCTTTGTGCAGAGTGCGTAGGGAATCCGGGGTACTGCCTAAAATGTTTTAATATGGACCCCATCGAATAATTAGGTCAGGTTTCTAAAAATATGAATTATAATTCTTGCATTGTTACGCCTAGTTAAAAGCTGAAACTTGTTCAAACATTTTATTTATTTATTTTTTTAATATTTAACTTCATTCTTACGATTTCTGTATTTAATATTTGTAAAGTTTGAGAATATAACGTAGATAGGGGTCTCCCGTGGTCTAGTGGCTAGCGCCTTGGATTCATAAGCGGGAGATGGTGGGTTGGATTCCCACCAGGGCACAGTGTAACGTCCAATGGAGAAAAATCTAAATTTTTGTTTTTTTATATTTAATTTTTAATCCTCTAGCTAAGTTTAGAAACTATTCAAGGAACTAAAATTGTATAAAACTAATAAATATTAGTTTTATTTTGATCAACAAACACATTAGCATTATTATAAACAAAGAAAAGTCTTTAAAACCTGTTTCATACCCACAATCAGTTTGAGCCTCTCTCGTTGAAGATAGGACAGTGTTTTTATTGGGTGATCCGATGGAAATTACGTCAAAACTATTCCTTTTTTATCTGATATAATTGATTATGGATAATTACTCCCTTATTATTTATCCTGAATTATTCTTCATTGATCTTTGGCATTATTCTTAATTACAAAATTTTGATAGACCATAGCAAAAAAACTTCATCTGAACACATCTCAAGATTTATAGAGCTTAAAGTTTACCTCAAGTATAATGTGTACTGAGGGCAATTTAGTTTGCCGAAACTTGCCGATTCCAAAGATTTTTATTTTTAGATTCATGACATAACACAATTCATTTTTTCTTCCAAATTTGAAAAAATGAGGATAAATCCAAGAAAACTGTATTAATCCTTGGGCAAATGATTCAATTTAATCTGCAGGATGCTCCTAAAGAAATATTAAGCAATATTAAAAAGACTGCCAGTTTAGTCCTATATTATATGTAAAAAATGTGTGAACGTGTTCACCGCAGAGAAAAAAAAACTCTTATATAAATACTGGTTGAAACAATATATCAACTTAGAAGAAATTGTTATTAATTTTTATCAAGAAAAAAGATATTCACGCCCTGATGGCCCTTCCGGCTTCCTTAGAGGCAGTCATAAAAAGAGTTTACAGCGTTGTGTGAGGCATCGAAAAAGCGCCGGGTCCTTTGATATCTGGCCCAGAGCTTTCTTTACGGAGAAAAAATATAAAAAGTCCGACTCGCAGGAACTGCATCATCTTAGCGCGGTTCCGTTCTTATTCGAAGTGCAATTAGTAAAGGAATAGTAGCAGCTATCGGTAGGTTTTGATCTTTCGTTAAAAATATAAAATAAAATCTCAAAGGAAGCTTAAAGAGCCACATAGGGAAACTGACAGTTTTCTAAACGGATGGGACTCTCCCGTCATCGCGACGCTCACTCTAGGAAAACTCTATTACCAATATGATTCTTATTTTCTCAGCTTTAATGAAATACTCATTCCACCGTTAAATAAACTTAAAAAACAAAAGTGAGGTAAACAGTGACAAAAACCCGTTTAAAATAACAAAACTAACACTTTCGTAGTTTTAAGCACTTACTTCTCCGACTGATATTGCCCCATCGAAATTTGCTTCAGAATCTTTTTTGTAGAGAATTTAGTAAGCTTTTGAATGGTTATATCGTACTTCCCACGATTTCTTAACTGTTTTGAAGATATTAAGGGGAGGGGGGAATACCTACCGATAGCTCCTATATTCCTTCACTAATCGCACTCGAGATAAGAACGGAACCGCGCTAAGATGATGCAGTTCTTGCGGGTTGGACTTTTTTTTTCAGACAAATTAATGTATTATGTTTATATTATAATATAAATATTATATTTATAAGAAGAGCAAGTCACTTTAATTGCGGTGTAAAATATTGTTGCTAGCTAAATCTAAGTATTATATAAGCTCATAAGGAAAAAATGGTGCTAATGGCTCAGATTTCGATGCACCATAAAAGAAAAAAAATCAAGGACAATATACGAAGATTCCGAACCATTTCATGTCTGTTAATAAAATATTTTATTCTAATCCCAATAACGCTACACTTATACACAAATAATTTTTTTTTTAGGTACCTATTTAATACGTATAAAATAAAGTTATAATGAGCGATCCGCTGTGGCATACACCAAGTACTACCACCGTGTGGAGTGCAACTAGTATAGACCGGTACGTCAGTACCACTGTGGTATGTAAAGAGCGGCTGTTCTGATACTGGCAAAAATTAGAAATCCTACATACCTAAAGTTGTTTGGAGGCTTATCTTTATGACTCTAGAAAGGGACTTACAGATGACGAGGGTACACTTGGAGCTAGCTACCTGGGGACAGGGAAAATGCCCCCCACCCCAAGCCTCCTAGCTCCTCACCTTCGAATTCATATGATTTTGTTCAATGAATTTAAAAAAAAAATTAATAAATAGATAAAAACTGCTGAAAATAGGGATTACCAAAAACAATTCTAAAGAACGAAATCAACACCAGTACAGTAATCTAGATATTCATAGGGCATCTTTGAATTCCAAGATGCCGTTGAAACAAAATATTGTTTCTATTTATACGTATCCTGTTTTATTACTAATACATTTGACTACTATAAGCAATCACAAAAATAACGAGCAGTGAAAAAAACTGTAGGAAACACACAAAAAGATTCATTCAAATAAACGAAATTACCTATGTTTTTTTTACTCTGGAAGTGCCAACAATGGTTGGCTTCTTCCAAATTTTGTATTTTTAATTATTTTTTACTTTTGTCAGTTTTATCAACTTGTACATAATATCTGGATCAACATACTTGATCATTGTACTGTTATCTGTACAGATTTCAAATAAATAAATACGAAATAAAAAAAAAAAAAACCTATGTTTTAAGCACTTATTTCTCGAAATATGACCATCCCATCGCAAATGTCTTCAAAACATTTTTTGTAGAGAATTTAGTAACCTTTCGAATGGTAATCTTTTGCTTGCCAAGATTCCGAACCGTTTACGTGATATTAATGAAAATATACGAAGTTCCCAAAACTTTTCATGACTAAAAATGAAATATTTTATTTTAATCCTTCCTTTACTCCAAACGTAACCACATTTTCAACATATTAGTTTTGATAAAATTCAAACATGCAGAAAATGTTTCAACTGAATCCCATGATTCTAAATACCAAAATCAAAGACATAAAGAACAGTTTGAATAAGGGAAATCAATTACTTTAATGTTTTAAGCACTTATTTCTCCGATTGACATCGCCTAATCAAAACATTCATCAGAACCTTTTTTGTAGAGCATTTAGTAAGCTTTCTAATGGTATTCTTCCGTTTCCCAAGATTCTCAACCTTTTTCGAGATATTAAAGAATGTATACTAAGTTACCAAAACTTTTTATGTCTGATAATAAATTATTTTATTCTAACCCTTCCTTATCTCCAAACGTAATCAAAATTTCAACATATTAGTTTTAATGAATGTAGAACATGCAGAAAATGTTCCAACTGAATTCCATGATTCTAAGTACCCAAACCAAAAACGGGATTCAAAAACTATTTTTTCAATTTGCTCAAAAATGGTTAATGCTATCGCCTTGAAAATGGTTTCATTCGTTTTCTTAGGCCAAGAAGCATATAAAACGAGTACTTACAAGCTCATGAACTCAAAAATGTAAGCGTTACGATTTTTTTTGCGCGAATTTCGCCCCAAACGCCATCTTCCAGTGGGCGGATTTTGCTGGTTAACGAACTTGACCTTTCAAATTAGACGAAAGATTTTTGTACCAAATTTCATCAAAATCAGACCATTTTTCTGGGAGCTAGAGAGCGAACAGACAAATATATATATATATATATATATATATATATATATATATATATATATATACAAATTTTAACCACTATCATTTTCGGTCTCTAGGGATTCTGAAACGCAAAATTTTCTAGTCGGCACTTCCGGATTGCGTCATGAGATCAACCTTATAAGCGGGGTTCCTCCCTATGGGGGAGGGAGGAACCGCGCTAAAAGGCAAAACCGAATCAGTCCAGACATTAATGAATGTATAATAGAGGATGACATTAATAATCAAATAGATATTGGTTTCGATATAAGTTTACATTCTCTAGAATCCAAAAACGATGCAGATTCGGAATTAAGAAATGATTTAATAATTTCAAAGAAAATGGTAAAATATTATTATTCAATGGCAATATTACTATAAGTATAATTTACTACTATACCATTACTACATTATATGTTACAGTTATAATATATTTTATAATATTGTTATTAATAATATTATTACCTGCTATATTAGTTCTATTAATATTACAAATATTACAATTAATATTATTATAGCCGTACAGTATGCATTATTATACTATTGTTACCTTGATGTCAATTGATAAAAATGATTTATTTGAAAATAACTAGTGGTTAATGATTTTTGTCCATAATCCTCTCTACTTCGTTACACTGTGCAGCGGCAGGAACTTTCTCATCCCACGGCTCGTTGGGAAAATTCCTCGCCGCACCCTGGATGTCAGCGCTATAGGCCTAGACATCGAAGCGCCGTAAAAAAATAAATAAAAATAACGTAGATAGGTATTTTGCATTATCAATTACTCATTTGATTGTTATCTGATTCCACTCCCGCTTCAAAGTACTTATTCTAATTTTTGTTTTGCGTCATCAGTTCAACCTCATATGGAAACGCGCTATAAGCTCCCTTATTTTCCTTTTAAAATATTTTAGGATCCCTCGTCTAAAATTACGCTCTTTATTCACTTTTAACACATTTTAACTCTCCTCAAGGGAAAACTCGATCATGAGGCGTTCACAAGCCTGGATCGAGTATATTGGGATAAAATCGTTAAGTATCGCAACTAATCGCCATCATGCGCAATAATCCGTGAAGTTTTATTTTTATTAGCTTTCCGTAATTAATTTTTGAGGAATTAAGAATTTTTTAGCTTTCTGAATCTTCAGCCCTATTAATTTTTGAACTGTAAATCTTCTGAGGTAAAAATATTATTAAACCGCTTAATGTACGCACCGGAGATATCTAAATAGATGCCGTTTCAATTTTCCGTTTACTCAATCTAACGCGGGTGCTCAATATTTTAAGGATTTTTAATGCCGTCGCTCGTAAATGAATTTACATCATTTTTAATTTAACGCTAATTACCTAGAGTACAGTTCTTTTATTAATTTTGGCTTTATTGTTGTTGTTTTTTTCGGCTGAGTAAACTTGAGTAGCTTCAAGAACCGTAATAAATATTTTTTTATTTCTTCTCAAAACATTTTTTTATTTGTTTTTTCCCCCTTTGCTTCACGGGTGATGCCATTCTGATTTTTGGCGTAGTTCCTCCCTCCCTCCATAGGGAGGGACCCCGCTTGCAAGGTTGACTTCATGACGCAATTCGGAAGTGCCTACTAGAAAATATTCCGTTTCAGACCCCCTGGAGAACGAAAATAACGGTGGTTCAAATTTGTATATATATATATATATATATATATATATATATATATATATATATATATATACATATACATATATATTCTAGTAACTTGACCTCTTCCGCATGTATTTTTCCTCTTCATTTAATAAAGGCCTTATAGGTCACAAAATTGCTTCAAAACTTCATTGAAACCATTTTATTTATGTCGACTAGTTTCTGGCAAACCTGGCCACTGTTTATAGACAAACTTTTCTAAATTTTTTTTTTAAAAATACAATTTTGAATTCTTAAAATATTTAATAGTATAAATTATATATAAAATACCTTATAAGTAGTATTCGTCGTTCTAATAACTTAATCCAGCCATGGCGGGTCTCCTACAAAAAAGAATCAGTCAGTACTAGCATAGGGCAATACCGTTAAGAAAGTATTATTGTTTTCCCCTATCTCCAACATCAATCCCTTATTTTTTTTTGTTTGTTTCGTTTTTAACGGCGCATCAACTATTTGACTATTAGCGCCGAGTAGCCATATCAAGTCAAGCCATTTTTTCAATCCCTTATTTGCCTTATTTCGTTATCGTGCATCCCACTAATTTTGCATTAAGCTATGAAATACTCCACTAAGATGTTTGATGTCTTTTTTTTTATATTTATAGCTCTAGAATCTTCTAAAATACATACGTTTTCTTTTTGATCCATTTATTTCTTTATCCCTTCCGAATATTTTTACGTCGTCAAATTTAAAATGATGTTTATTCTTAGTTGCAAGATTTGATAAAGCTGTTTGTATTTGGTTCTGGTCGTCTATACTTTTTATGTGTTGTACTAAACTTTTCTTTGATATTTGCTTGGATTCTCCAATATATGTTGCATCACAATCCCTACATTCCAGCCTATAAATATTATATTTTGTATGTAATTTATCTTGTTTACACTTAACTTTACTAAAATATTTTTCAATTTCCAGGCTAGTTTTCCTACCTGACCACAAACTGTTCTCAATTTTGTTCTCATATATTTTTACCCCCTCTATTATTTTTGATTGGTCCTAGATATGTTTATTTAATGTATTCTGAACTTTTGAACTATTTTTATTGATTGTAATTTTTCTATCTATAATGTATTTATCCTAAGTATCTAGTTTAATTTTTTTACATTTGTGTTGTATGTTATTAGGCTTTGCTGTATTTATTTTATTATCTCTTTTTCTTTTTTTAGTATTTACTGCTTGTTGAATCAACTCTATTTTGTCATACCTGTTGGTGAAGACCGTCGTCACTGGCATCTGTGCGAGTACTGTGGGCGCGCGGTTTCCACGTAAGTAAGTCATTATCCTGTTTGTCCGATGTATGTGTGGTCACAAGTGCATGTTAGTTTGTACACTCCACCTTACTTGTTGTACCCACAACTTACTCCACCCCAGTATAAATACTCTGACGTCGAAAGCGCTTGCCCACAGTACTCGCTCAGATGCCAGTGACGACGGTCTTCACAGGTATGACAACAGTATATTTACTGGCGGACCTAACCCCTTAGATTACACTGTTCTGCACAAAAATCCTCCTTCAAACCAAAACATGCTTTCTTACTGTTTTCAAATGTGCTGAACACGAATTTGAAGTCAGATTCTGTCTATCACGCACAGTTTCTTGAGAAATTCTAGTTTTTTATCCAAAAATGTGAGTTTTTTGTAAATTTGACGAATTTTTTTTGGCATCAAAACATAGTGAAAAAAATTCAAAAGCCCGATGATTTTGAGCGCAATGAAGTATATTTGAACGAAAAAAAATTGATGGGAATATTACAAGTGGTTGAAGAAATATGGCTAAAAGTGTTTTTTCAGTTTTTGATCTTGAGGCAGGGATTTGGTCTCTACCTGGATCTTTAGGGGAATGACCTTCCTTTCTCTTTTATGGTGGTATCCTTTTCATTCAAATCCTTACCTGCCCCCCTTTCACCCTCAATACCCCAACTCCCCCCCCCTCCCACTCAGCCCTTCTCTTGTCACTATTTTCTTCTAGGATTTGATCAGTACTCTCGAGGCTTTCGCTAAACGCACTTATTTGGATAATCAGTTGTGCTATCATTGTTCTGGGAACAGTTCACTTTTTCTCTGTAATGTCACGACAGTGTATAAATAAGCCTGATTCCTTTTGCTATGTTTGTGGTGAAGTCACATTCAAGTCCACTCAGAAACCTCTGACTCCGCTGGTGAAGAAGGCATACGAGCTATACTTTGGATGTAAAGTAAGTGATCAGGACAAATCCTGGGCTCCTAAAATATGCTGTAGTTCATGCTCACGTTCTCTGACTGGTTGGCTAAATGGGACACATAAGTCAATGCCATTTTCAGTTCCCATGATATGGCGAGAACCTACAAATCACGCGACCGATTGCTATTTTTGCATTCTTTGACCACAATCAAAGGTTTCTCGTTCAAGAGCAAAAAGAAAATTGTTTATCCCAACATCCCCTCTGCCATGAGACCAGCTCCACATGATGCCTCCATGCCCATCCCACCAAATCCGAGTAAGTTCCGTCTTAGTTCTGAGTAGCGCAGCGATTCTGAAAGCGTTTCACCTCAACCTGGAACCAGTCAACAAGAAGAAATTTCAAGTTCGTCCAGCCCCTCTGAAACTCAGCCACAGCTCATAAATCAGAGGCGATTGAATGATCTTGTTCGTGATTTAGATCTCCCAAAATCAAAAGCTCAGCTGCTTGGGTCAAGGTTCCAACAATGGATTCTCTTGGAAGGAGGCGTGAATATATCTTTCTTCAGAAAACGGGAATCAGGAGTTCTATGCTTTTTCTCGATGGAAGAATATCTTGTATTTTGCAATGATGTATTTCATTTGCTCCAGGAACTTGATCTGCCAACCAATCCAGAGGAATGGAGACTATTCATTGACAGCTCCAAGTTTAGTTTAAAAGGAGTACTCCTTCATAATGGAAACAAACATCCATCTGTCCCAGTAGCTCATTCGGTCCACATGAAAGAAACCTATGACAACATGAAGCTACTTCTACAAAAAATCAAGTACCATGAGTACAAATGGCGCATTTGTGCAGATCTTAAAGTGGTAGCCATGCTTACAGGACTCCAAGGAGGTTACACTAAATTTTGTTGTTTTTTGTGCGAGTGGGACAGCAGAAAAAGAGGAGACCATTATGTCGTAAAAAATGGCCAGAGCGTAAGGAAAAAGTAGGTGAAAAAAACATTACCAATCCTCCATTAGTGGACAAAAACCAAATAATTTTACCCCCACTCCACCTAAAATTGGGGCTAATGAAAAACTTCGTAAAAGCGATGGACAAGGAAGGAGAAGGTTTCATGTATTTAAAACAAAAATTTCCGCATCTCAGCGATGCTAAGATAAAGGAGGGAATTTTCGTAGGACCCCAAATTCGACATCTACTCAAGGACCTCACTTTTGAAGCAAAGTTAAATACTACTGAGAAAAAGGCTTGGATTGCTTTTCGAGAGGTATGTGCTAAGTTTTTGGGAAACGAAAAATCTAGAGACTACCGAAAAATAGTCCAAGAACTGCTTACTTCATATAAAACATTGGGATGCAATATGTCCTTAAAAATACATTTCCTGCATAGTCACCTAGACTAGAGATTTTTCGCCCCAAATTTGGGTGCAGTTTCGGACGAACATGGAGAACGATTCCACCAAGACATATCCAGAATGGAAAAAAGATATACTGGCAAATGGAATGAGAAGATTCTGGCGGATTACTCCTGAACACTGCAGCGGGAGACAGAGGAGGAAGAGTACAAAAGAAAAAAAAAATACTCATTGACGATGTGTGTATATTTTTTGAGTTGTGTCATATCTAGTATTATACCTGATAGCATGCAGGATTCAATTAATTATATTTTACCGTTGAAAAAGAAAAAAAAATCTGTTATAATAAAGACAATAATTTTCAAATACAATTTTTCATTTTTTCCAAGTTTCTCCTCTTTTCTCTCAAAATCAGAGGGTGACAGAATTTTTCTGAGTTCACATTCGGACTCAGCACACCTCAAAACACGAGAAACAGGCAAAATTGTTCAAGGGAGGGGAGAAAAGTTTTTTTTTGCAGAACAGTGTTATTTAACTCTATTTTTATTTTTTTATTGTTCTGATCATTATTTGTTGTCAAAACATCTCATTTACTTTTATTTTTATTAGTTGTAGTTATATTTTCCCATTCATTAAACATTTCCTGATGTAAACCAAAGTTTACGCTATGCACTCAAATAAAATAGATAAAGGCTATCTTTTTGATGATGAAAATTTCAATTGGGAAGAAAATAAAAATTCCGACTGGCAGGAACTGCGTCATCTCAAGGAATAGAAGCAGTCATTGGTAGGTTTTTTCTTCATGAAAAATATAAAATTAAATCTCAAGGAGAAGGAAGCTGACGGTATCCTAAGCGGAAATAACTCCCGCTCTAGAAAAACTCTACCAATTCGTTTCTCATTATTTTACGTTGTTTTACTAGACTATTTATTTCACTCTTAAATGCAATAGAAAAGAAACAAAAAAAAAAACAGACAATTCTTAGATAAGTAAACAGAGACAAAACCCCGTTAAAAAGAACAAAACCAACACTTTTCCTCGGAGGTAAAGGACGCCATGGGGACTTGATTTTCTTTGACTATGATCTATACTTCCAATTACCTATCTATGCCAATAACAATGTGAAAATTTTTGTTTAAACTTCTCCTATGAGTAACGAAGGAAAAAATGTTAATAGTTATGGAAAATATGCGATGCAAACTTGGCCTGAACAATTTTTATGACCTATGGGGTCTGAATGGAGCTGGTTTCTTGTCGGCACATCCGGATTGCGTCATAAGGTCCGAATATTATAGGGGATACCGTCCTATGGAGGAAACGCCCTAAACCCCTTTGCTCCCTCGTTTACTTGATAGAATGAGTAAAGTATTGAGAATTGACCAACATCATTCGGAAATTGAGGATGGTTCGAGTTGGTCGCTTTTCTAAATGAAACCAGTTCCAACTCCTAAACAAACTCGGAATGTTGATTTCAACTTCCCGCGCTTCAGCATTCTCATTCAAATCACAATCTAACTTCGGTAATACTCCAACTCCAGAATGGGAATATTATCAAGATGCTAATTCCAACATTCAATGTAAGCTTGTGCTTGTACATTCATATTAATTAGTTTCATTAAAACTTCTAACAGTTTTCAAAAAATTTATTCCTCGAACTATTTTTCAAATCCGAATTAAATGTCCGAAGAAAGGACTATTTATTTATAGATGAGCATCCGCTACCAAGGCGATTCACTATATATAAGAAAGGTCAACATTTTATATTAAAAAAACAACACTCATAGCGTTATGGTCCTTAAAGATATCGCCGCAATGACTGTTGATGTAATTACCAGTTTAAAAGTACTTGGGATTGTTGATAAGAGTTAAACGATAACTTCATCCTCTATTTTCCACCCGTCATCTTCAATTCAGCTTAGGCCTTTTCAAAATATAGACTAAAAGTTTTCAACTTTTCACGCTCCGTCATATTCAAGTTCCCAATTTCCCCTGGCAGTTGATGCTCAACGCTAAACCTTTATAATTATTCATGTTTTTCAATATCTCCAGCTGTACGATTCTCCTAGATAATTTCTAAGATACTTTCCATCATTTGATAATGGCCAAGATGTAGATGCGCCGTTAAAAAAAAAAAAAAAAAAAAAAAAAAAACTTTCCATCATGGGCGTTGCTGCAGCCCCCCCCCCCAGAAATTTTGATTTCACCGGTAAAGATGACAACTTTCGTTTGTATCTCGAAAACCGTTGACAATCTTGGGAAGCAGAAGGTTACCATTCGAAAGCTTACTAAATGCTCTACAAAAAAGGTTTTAAAGAAAGTTTTACTTAGGCGATGTCAATCGGAGAAATAAGTGCTTAAAACTTTAAAGTAATTGATTTCGTTTATTCGAACGGTTCTTTTTGTCTGTTTTATTCCTTGTTATTTTTATATTGCTTATAGTCAGATAATGTATTTGACAATAAAACGGATTAAGTAAAATAAGAAGTTCAATTTATTGTTAAAAATGTAGAGTTCAAAGAGAGAGATCCGAAGGCTTTCCAAATGCCTCTGTGCGGAGGCCTTTCTGCCCGACTTATGGGATAGCTGACCCATACAGGTAAGATTGTAAATCAAGACCTTTCAAGATTGGTTTGTTTGAGATTTCTTTGGATAGGTGTTTCGCTATTGATCTAAACAAAGTAATAACTGTTTCTTAAACACTAATGATAAGAACGGAACCGCGCTAAGATGACGCAGTTCCTGCGAATCGGACTTTTTTGTAGAGCACTTAGTAAGCTTTCGAATGGTAATCCTTTGATTGGCAAGATTTTTAACCATTTTCGAGATATTAAGGAAAATACGGCGCTAATAGCCAAACAGTTGATGCGCCGTTAAAAAAAAAAAAAATAAAATAAAAAATAAAAAAAAAAATAAAAAATAAAAAAAATTAAGGAATATATACGAAGTTTTCAAAACTTTTCATGTCTATAAATAATATATTTTATTCAAATCCTTCCTTAACTCCAAACGTAACCAAAATTACAATATCTTTCTGTTTATAAAAATTTCAAACGTGCAGAAAATATTTAAAATGAATCCCATGACCATCCCAAACCAAACACTTGATTCTACTAGTTTTCCACTTTTCTCAAAAATGGTTAAAGCTATCGCCTTAAAAATGGTTTCATTTGTTTGCGTAGCCCAAGAACCCTATAAAACGAGTACTTGCAAGCATATGAAGTAAGCGCAACGATTTTTTTTTTTTTGCACGAATTTCGCTCCAAACCCATGTTCCAGTGGACAGATTCTGCAGGTTAACGAACTTGAACTTTCAAATTAGTCGAAAGATTTTTGTACAATATTTCATCAAAATCAGACCATTATTCGCTGCCCTAGAGCGCGAACAGACATATATATTTACACACACAAATTTGAACCACCGTTATTTTCGTTCTCTAGGGGTTCTGAAATGCAAAATGATCTAGTCGGCACTTCTGGATTGCGTCATGAGGTTAACCTTATAAGCGGTGTTCCTCCCTATGGAGGGAGGGAGGAGACGCGCTAAAAGTGTACCATGAGGGAAGTAAAGCTCCCCTGATCCAGCAGCTAGCAGGTTAATTATATTTGGTTTAGTACATCAGTTCCCAGATATAATTAGGAGGAGATTACGAAGGAGCTGCTCAATCTGGAAATGATAAGGAAGGTTATGATTATCTGTGATATTTAATAGTAGCCATTAATCTGACTAAATGGTGGGTAGAGTTAAATTGTCTGAACAGTTATTTTGGTTCAAAAATTACACATGAGAAAATTGAAAGTCCAGTAGTCTTAAATGAAATTAAATGCTGATATGAAAAATGTAATATAATGTTGGAAAATAATGATCCCCAAGCATGGGAAATTGGGGGTTTTCTTATGAAACGATGTTTTGAAAACTAAGGCAAACAAAGAGTATTGTCTGTTCAAAAGAAACCGACACTTTCCGATTACAAGCATGGATTGGTCCGAGTGAGATCGCTGTATCAAAGGTTGCATACGGACAGTTTTTTATAGGAAATCTACTATCATTTCGAATAGATTCCATACATTTGCAACAATTTCCCAACTGGTTTGAAATGTTTAAGAAAATATGGGCAAATCCCCCCACAAAAATTAGAGTCTCCCACTTTCCTTTAATAGGGTAATAGACAAGGCCTTGAAAATAGTTTCAAAACGTGTATAAATATGTTTCTATATATATATATATATATATATATATATATATATATATATATATGTTTCTATATATATATATATATATATATATATATATATATATATATGTTTCTATAACTTACGAGTCGCACGGTAATGAGTACGTTTTTAAAAAGGAGATAAAGGGAGTACAGATCTAAACGATGTGAACTCTGAACATCAACTGACTTTATTTAATCCGGCCGGCCTTATATAGGCTCGGCCTGTTTATTTACATAGTGCTGGTCTTCCTCCTGCCTAACAGTTCCCCCCCCAGTTTCCGGCACCTCGGAAACTCTTTAACATGAAGTTGACCAAAAGATAGGAATCATCATAAAAAAAAACGAAGGAAGACCAAGAAGTAACAAAATTCACAAAAAGCAAAAATAGATTAAGAAATAGAAAACTTATGAATAATAATGATACTAGAAAAAACAAAAGAAAAATACATACTTCTTTACTAAGGACCAAATTAAACATATATCCTGAAGCCAACTAACACTGAACAATAAGAATAGACTGTAACGTATAGTTTAACAACCAATTATCACACAACACCGACACAATACATTCCTCTGTTAGGAAATTAAATTAAAACTGCACTACACCTCACTTCTCAAGTTCTAATCAGCCGGTATTCTCGCTGGAACTTTAAGCTGTTCGAGATGAGCGGTCTGCTGCCTGAAAGGCCGCTCTTGCGATCGGAGGGTCACCAGGTTATGCTCCCGTAAGGCGATGACGGTATGAGGTCCATCGTACCGTGTGTCCTGTTTGGTGCGATTGGATGGGATTCGCCGAAAGACAGTATCGCCAAGTCGGAGGGGTCCTCGCGGGTCTTGAATTTGCATATTGTGCCGCTGTACTCTGGCCTGCTTTTCACGGCGTAACTTTCGTGCTGCTTCGCCTGCAACACGGCGTTGATTACTTCGCAACTGCATTACTGCTTCCACGACACCTTGTTCACCTGCTGTCTCGCGCACATCTCTGCCTAACTTTAGCGTCCCGAAAAGCACCTCGAACGGCGAGAATCCTGTAGCTGTGTGAACCGAATGGTTATATGCCGTGACGGCTACTGCCATGGCCTCCTCTCCTGTTAGGTTGCGATCGGCCTGTATGATCCGTAGATGCTCACTCAGGGTGTTGTGCACTCTCTCGATCGCCCCATGACTCTGGGGGCGTCCCGGAGTAGTAACGTGTTGGTTGGTATCCCACCGTCGTAGCAAGTCTTTAACGTCGCTATTTCTGAACTCTCGTCCTCCATCGGTGACCAAAATCTCGGGGGTTCCATAAACTTGACTCCAGGCAAGCAGGCTCCTGACGACTTCTTGAGCTGTTTTGGCTGTAATCGGCACTGCCATGACGGTTTTGCTAAATACGTCAACTAGAGTAACCCACGACTGCCCCTTCCATGTGAAAACGTCAGCTTGCACTACATGAAGGGGGCTCTGTGGGGTTGGCGTCTCCTCCTGCGTCGCTTGGGGGGGTCGTCTGTCGTATTTCGCTCTATTGCACACGTCGCACTTGCTCACGACCTGTTGTACCGTTTTCGCCATTCCTTTCCAAAAATATTTCTTTCGGAGGCTGGCTAGCATTTCTGTCTCACCGCGATGATTCGCCTTACCCTGGTGTTGTGCTAGGGTAACATCTAGTTGCACCTGGGGATCGGTGACTACTTCGCCGAGGCGTAAACACCTGACGAACCTCCTGTCTAGCCCGATACGTTCCTGAGTCCAGAGACGCGCAATTTTATCCCAGACACTAGCGTTGCCAACATACAAATATGTTGTCTTCCCCGGTATCGAAGCATCTTCCAACAGCCGGCAGATGACATCGTCTCCCGCAGTCACTGGTGCGCGTACTGTACACCTCAGACTGGAACGCGTCCGTCGCCCGAACGTGATTTGGGGCGTCCCTGTCGTCGTCGATTTCCAGATGATATGCCTTTTCTTGGCTATAACTATATCGTCCGATTCTCCCATAGACTTGTCTCGTTCGCTTGCCGAGTCCGTTTCTTCGCCTTCCGCTGCGTCGGCTTGCCCATCCGTGACATCCTGGTTCTCGTCCTGTTCTCCATCCGGGTTCCACTCGTGAAAAAAACGACGTAGGGTCTGTCTTTGCTGCTCCTCCGCTGTCGTGACGGCATTCGCATGTTGTAGTCGCGACAGCCAATCGGCCACTACATTGTTCTTTCCTGGGGTATAACGCACCTTGAAATCATATTGCGCGAGTCTCTCCTTCCATCGTTGTATCCGCGACGATGTTTCTTTTAATGTCGCGACCCACTGCAACGGCTTGTGATCCGTTTTCACGATGAACCGCCGTCCGTACAGATACGGCCGAAAATGGTCGACAGCCCAGACAATACCGAGGAGTTCCCTGTCCAATGTATACCTCTCCTCGGTCTCTGACAGACGTCTACTCGCATACGCTATTGGTCGTTCTCCTTCAGGCCACTGTTGTCCTAGCACTGCTCCCAGCGCATGATCGCTGGCGTCGGTGGTTAGTATGAAATCCTTCTCGAAGTCTGGGAACGCCAGCACCGGTTCCTTCTTAAGCATTTCTATGCATTCCGCAACTGCTGCTGTCATTAGAGAGGAAACCTTTACCCTCCTGCCTTTCTTTAAAAGGTCATTTAGTTCGGCGATCTTCTTGGCCATATTCGGAACGAATCTCCGATAGAAATTGAGTGCTCCAAGTAGTCGTCTAACTCCTTTAACATCTGTCGGGATTTTTAGGCTAGTCAGTGTGGCGACTTTACTCGGGTCTGGACGAACTCCGTCTCGTGAGATAACGTGACCTAGGAACGTGACGCTGGGGAGGCCAATTCGAGTCTTCTCCTCGGAAAGCTTCAGACCGAACTCACGCAGTCTGGTGAACACTTGTCGTAGGTGGTTCGCGTGCTCAGACTTCGTTTTGCTGAAGACAAGCAGGTCGTCCATATATCCTTGACAGAACTTAGTCCCGAGTCCTACGAGGAATTCATCCATCAGCTTTTGGAAGGTGGCTGGGGCATTCTTGAGACCAAACGGCATCCTGGTGAACTGAAAATGGCCTCTCTCGAATGAAAATGCCGTTTTTTCCTCATCTCTAGGGTGCATCTTGATCTGATGGTATCCTGCCTTAAGGTCCAATGTACTAAAAATCGTTGCACCGCTGAGCCTGTCCAAAATGTCGTCTAGCCTGGGCATGGGGTACTTCTCGTCTTTTGTGACCTCATTCAACTTTCTGTAATCGACTACTACCCGGTACTTCCCTGGGGATCCCGCTTTGGAGACAGCCCACAAAGGGCTGTTATACCCTGATGAGCTGGGCACAATAATCCCTTGCTGAAGAAGGTTTCTGATCTCTTCTGCAATAGGTTCTTTCAGGGCCTGGGGGTAACGCCGTTCTTTGGTGTAGACCGTCCGATTTTCTGTTAAGGAGATTTCGTGCCTTGTCCTACCCGTTGCACTGAGCGGTTGGTCTTCGTGATGGTAGACATCCTGGAATTCTTTCGTTAGCTCTGCGAAGCTACTCTCCTCCGGTCTCACTACTCCCACATGCATATTAGTTTCGCTGGTTCTAGCACACCTCCTGTAGCGTCGCCTTCCTAATTTCACTGTCCACTCGCCCTCCGACATAACCACCTTTCCTTTGAGTAGTGTTAGAGCATCACACCCTATGATGCCCTCGTAATCCTGAGGCGTGCTACGAATGACATGAGCTTTTAACACTAGCCCATTTCTTCCCCAAAGTTCTGACGGAATCTCTATTTCTCCTATAACTTCACAATCTCCTCCTAGCGTTAAAAGTTTACACCGGCATGCCTGTACCTCTTGCTTCATCCATCCCTGGTTCGAATTGGTCATCACGGCTCTGCTGACTAGCGTACAGGTACTGCCCGTATCCACTAACCATTTAACGCTCGCCTCTTTAATTATCGGCAACCCACTCTTCTTTCGAATACGCGAATATCCCGGGTCGCCGCGCGTCTTACACGTTTCTCATTTGTTTCGTCTCGCTACGTGACCATTTCGCAAAATGGTGGCGTAGGAGGTATGATGCTGAGGAGATCGCCGCTCTTGTTCCTCTTCAGACCCGCTGCTGTCGTCTGAATCTAGCTCAGCTGAGTCTTCCTGCTGTCTGGCAACTTGTCTTCTAACTTTGTGGAAGTTCACCTCCATAGGTTCCCCCATGTCTCTTTGAGGTTTTGGTTTCCGCATGTACGGGCACTGCCGAGCTACGTGCCCAAGCTCCTCGCACTCAAAACACTTTATCCGCGGGCACTTTGCGGCTATGTGTCCGTGTTTGCCACACTCGTAACACCGACGCTCCTGACCCGAACCTCCACGTCGGTTTGCGTCCCTTCCTGTTGCTTCCCGCCGTTCTGTTGGCCGCTCGGCTCTCCTGTCCCGTCCCATTGGCCGCCTCTCTCTCTCATGGGTTCTATACTCTCGACGTGGTCTTTCTCGCACTCGGGTCCATGGTTCGTCTACCGGAACAACGGATTGACGTTCCGCTTCCTTCTCACCCTCCTCAATCATAGCCTGGGCAACTTCGAGGAACTCACCGTCGGGGCTCAGGGTCAGCCCTGTTTCCCGGCCCAAATGGGTTCGTAGCACTCGCTTCATGACTATTAGCATGGCTTGCGACTCCACCGCGTCGGGGCGTTCACCTAATTTGTCAGTGATTTTATTATACCAAGCTACCATCTTGGCTGCGAAAGACACTTTGGATTGTTTGGGCCCCTTTGTTTCTTGTAGCATCCTAATAAAGTCTTCTTCGGGAGCCCAACGGCCTCCGCCGTATGCTTTCTTCAGTCGAGACTTCACCGTTTCCCATTCGGTACCACTGTCACTCTGTATTTGATTTAGAATTTGTCGCTTAATCCTTCCTATCAGTGCTGCTTGTAGGGTTACAACATCGCAGTCGTCAAGCCACCCGGCTTCCGCTTTACTCCTGATCGCCTCGGCTAGTCTGTCTCCATCTTTTAAAAAATGAGACAGCTCTCCTATGTCTCCAGTGAATTTCTCCACCTGTCCGATAGCGGCGCGCATATCCTGCGCGTTTGCTGATTTAAACTTCAGCAATTCCAGCGTGGCGGGCGTCAAAATCACAGGTGGCGGATTAGGCTGGGGTGCCGGATTAGGCTGAACTTGGGGGTCCACGACGGACATTCTTCTACTGTTAAGCCTATCTTGCACACTGTCACGTGTTTTCCGCTGCGACATACGCCACTGACACTCACTTACGCGTCCCGGGTTTGGGCACCACTTACGAGTCGCACGGTAATGAGTACGTTTTTAAAAAGGAGATAAAGGGAGTACAGATCTAAACGATGTGAACTCTGAACATCAACTGACTTTATTTAATCCGGCCGGCCTTATATAGGCTCGGCCTGTTTATTTACATAGTGCTGGTCTTCCTCCTGCCTAACATATATATATATATATATATATATATATATATATATATATATATATATATATATGTAAAGTTCCTTCACTCTAGGACTACTCTTATATAATAAAGACATGTGATCATGCAGGCAGTGGGTCTATTTAGATAGGCAGTGGATCCCATATGTTCAGAACAGTGGAAGAGAGTTATTGTATTGTAATGCTTCAATGTATGGGTTATAAACTTTGTAATTTAATTATTCTTTACAGGTATGTAATTTGGCTACCGCTAATAATTGTTATTATTGTTGTTTTGTTTATTATAATGTACTTATGTATTCTTTACAGAATAATAAGATCTAGTTTATAAAAGAGAAGGAGTTTTTAATATCCTTACACATATATATATATATATATATATGCTTGATGTTTATATTATGCTTGATATGGGATATTTCGATGGGTTCATCTCCATCTTCGTCAGCCAGGTACTTGTTGTTTCTTCCTCGGTGGTTGCCAAGGGAATGAAATTTCTGACGAAGATGGAGATGAACCCAACGAAATATCCCTGGAAGAAGTGAGGAGGAGTACCACCGCTGGAGAAAAATGCCGTTCCATCTAAATATATATATATATATATATATATATATATATATATATATATATATATATATATATATATATATATGTTTTGTTTTAAGTTTCTTCGCTGGGGTTAATATGATTGATTTGTGAGACGGCTTCTCTCTCCAGCGGTGTTCTTCCTCTCCTTTGCGCAATATTTCGTCGGGTTCATCTCCGACTTCTTCCGGCTGATATATTCCCTTGACAACCACCGAGGACGACACATATCAGCCGGAAGAAGTCGGAGATGAACCCGACGAAATATTGCGCAAAGGAGAGGAAGAACACCGCTGGAGAGAGAAGCCGTCTCACAAATCAATCATATATATATATATATATATATATATATATATATATATATATATATAATTATATATATATATATATATATATATATATATATATATATATATATATATAATTTATACTTGCCAAACATTTATATGCACTAAAGATTTTTATCTTCTAGTGTCTTCGTTCATGGATTGGATTCGGCCTCCCTGACCGTCCCTAGCCTTTAATTTATTCCTTATGGGTTACCTGCAAAGGGGAAAATAAGGCGGCCGGAGCATGGTACTGATTACACTATGTCCCTAGTGCGCTATATGGTCATAATTCAGATACCTCTATAAGATCTGCCCCTCTTGGGGGGGACTGATTATATATATATATATATATATATATATATATATATATATAAATATATATATATATATATATATATATATATATATATATATATATACGAGATTCGATCCTGGTATCTATTGAATATGAAGGTAGATGGGATCGGATTACGAGCCCCAGGCAAATTTCCAACTTTTTTTTTTTTTTAGCTGAATGCTAGAGAAGTGCGTTTTCTCGCTTTAAAAGGACATTTTTCTAGTTAAGAACTACACATATAAAAATTCTCGTTTGAATCGGAGAGGGCCGAGTCATGCACTCCCCTTGTCAGAGCTCAAAAATACATTTTGAATTATACATCCCTCCGCCCATTGAGTAAAATATGAGTTTTTTTAAAATGAATAATTGTTGTTTTCCAGGTTTTTCATAATATAAAACCCAATCTTCAACAATAAGTATTCTATCGAAATGTTAGTGGTTTCATTCCACTCAGCACAAAAAGATACTTCAAAAATGATACCTAAATCAAAAAGATTCAAGCAAGTATGGGTTTTTCCTGAAATCTGGCGTTTGGCACCACGCCAGATTAAGGTGAGTCTACCGTAATTATACGAAGAAATACTTCAAAACTTCTTTTACGAGTTCAACCTCTCGTTTGAAAAGTGTTAAAAGGGACGTAAAGGATTCCACGCAGGGCATGAAATTAAAATTTTGTATTATTTACAGACAGTTTTCAGCTGAGTGTTCACACTAATATCGAATATAGCGACAATGAATTTTAGATAAAGAAATATTGCCCCGAAAGTATCCTATGAAGAAATGTGATGGGTAGAGAATGTAGAGATGGTCTACTATTCCACGTAGAGACGTCCCTTTGCTCGAGTCCAGGGAGTTGGAATTTAGGAGCAGGGAGAGGTGAATAAATGAAGACAAAAGAAGCCTTCATTGATATATAAGTAAGTTGGGAAGGGAAAAGACCAATTGCTGGTCCCCTTAGCCAACTACGTGCCCTGGCTTTCTTCTCTTCCAGTTTGGAACCTTCCCATTCTCTCACCTCCGCATAGCTGCCCATTACTTACAGCAACATATATTAGCTTTTATTCTCATAAGATGTATTTTCACCGACAACAGACTCATAATGTACACATAAAAATTTTGTGGCTACATTAACACATAATCTTATCTGAACAAATTCATTTCGTATGGGTCAAGACACATGCAGGAATAATAGGCAATGAAATAGTACATAAAGAGCTAATATTCATTGTTATTCTTATAAAGTAGTAAAACTAACGGACATAAGTGACTGAAAAAAAAAAAAAAAAAAAAAAAAAAAAAAAAAAAAAAAAAAAAGGAGGAAAAGATACTCAGGAGCGTGCGGTGAATAATTCGTGTAGGTTTTGCACGGTAGGGCGCTGACGACCTTGGAGTTCTTTCGCCCAAAAATACCACAAACAAACAATACAAAATTCACCATACGGACGAACAGTGTGTCGTTTCACGAATCTAGCTGGACAAAATTATTTTTCGTGCATTTTACATCTGTATTGACAAATCAAGATATGTAATTCTAAAATGAAATAATTTTATTAATTAAAAATTGAATCAAAGAGGATTGCAAGGAGAATAAGTGGAAAACTTAAAAACGATAGTATATCTTCATTTGAAACGAAAAATAATTTCTACTAAATGTACTTAATAATATAATAAACTAACACTATTAAATTACTTTTAAGAGAAGAAGCAGCTACTGGGCATTCATTTATCTTTCTAATTGGCTTAACAATGTTTCGTTTCCGTTCTGCGCGTGCTGCTACTTCTGAAGCAGTCACCAACTCTGCAACGGCGTGATTGAACGACGTCCTCAACGATACGTTTTTTTTGTTTTAAACTTGTCAAATTTTTTCCGCGGTCTTCCTACTTCAGTGGAACCATGAAAAGCGGAAGGTCGTGGCGCAGTCATAGGCGTATATACAAAATAATTTCGGCTCGGATAATTTGGGGGGGGGGGTTGAGAGCATTTCGGGGGTATGGAATACTAACAGTCTAGAACTTATTTATAGTTAGCCAATTTAAAAGCTATTACACCCAAAATAAATTATTTTTCTGAACTAAGTGGTCCTATTTAATTTATTTTTAATGCTTTTATTACACATTTTTATCAATTTCCGGGGGGGGGGGATGCCCCCCCTTAATATACGTCCGTGGGCACAGTTGAACCTCGAAGTTTGTCTCTTCGTCCAACCAATTTTTGTTATTTTCCCATAAACGCTGCTTCGATTTTCCCGCAGCAACCCATTTATCAAAACTTTTGGAGGCATACCTAGCCAACCTCATTTTGATTTTCCTATCAGAGTCGCTGGTTAGGTTTTCCAAATTAAATTTGGACGAAAGGAATATAAAGAGGAAAGAGTGTTTATCTTCAGTTGGGTGCTTCAACCATTTTTCCAAAAAAAATACCTCCTCCTGAATATACCTCCTGAGAGAAATAAAGTACTCTCAAATAAAAAAAAAAATGTTGTACTCGGGTGTGCTGGCTGAAACACATCTTTTATAAATGGGAAGGGTTCAGCTATAATATATAAAAAAAATAGCCCGTGTACAAATGGAAGAATCATCCGTTCATCTTAAAAAGATTTTTTAATATTGTTTGATTATGAGTCATAATTATTTAATAGAGAAAAATCTGCACTTACCAGCATAAATAATATCCATCTACAACAATTAATTAATATAAAATTAGTATAAGTAAGTATATAAGACTTATATTTGTGTGTTAGAAATGATGTCTGGAATTCAGCTGGTTTATTCAATGTTTTTACGGATTCATACCTTTGGACCTTATTGCTTACCAGGAGGACTGTTGCAGACCTAAACAAATACTATAGTACAATGTTTGGGTGTATTGTTTACATCATTACAATACCAAATTTTAGAATTCCGAACATGACTTTTGTCCACCTAGTTAGCACAATCGAAACACTGTGGGACGGTAGCAAACATAACAAACATTTAGTATGTGATGTTTTTGTATACCAAGGAGAAACAGCGTTCTAAAGAATGATAAACAGACTTGAGCCGGAATATACTGATGACCAAGCAAAATTTTATTTCTATCGAGAAAGCACTAGAAAAATAAAACGTGTAACTACTATGCTTTGAACGTTTTTCATTGCGCACTTTCATTGACAAAGATTGGCCACCACTGATCTAGACAAACAAAACCTAATACAAAACACGAACCTAACAATAGACAATGACAGTAAAACACTAAATAACCACAACGTGCACGACCCTCTAGTAGACAATATGAGGCAGAAAATATATTCTATCCAAACTAAAAACTCAATAGTTAAATTCAAATGGGTAAAAGCATATACAGGTACAGAAGGGAATAAAGTAGCAGACGTTACGGGAAAATAAGCTTCAGCTGATCCAAATATCCCTATTATATATGAATAATTTTGCACTGAACATTTAAAATAACTTATTAAGGTATAAAATAGCCCACTCGTTAAATACGTTATATTTTCCTGATTCCAACTTTTCCACGCCAGACTTTCCACTCAACAAAAACCTGAAGTTCTCTCCCTATCGAGCGTCACCCATCCACTCTCTCCACCAAGGAGACTCTGGAGACAGTGGCCCAGAGATCTGCTGCAGTGACCAAGTGTAGTGTTCTCTTCCTTTAGTGCGTCAATGTCTGTGGCTCACCGATCTCCCTCAGACTCCGGCCACTGGTCGGAGCAGAAGGAAGCTTGGGTAGGCCCCCTTCCACGTCATCTGAGCGACTTTCTGACGTTTATTGAGGATAATGTTTGGAGGACTTGAGCACAGAACCTTCATATTGTTGGTTCTGAAACGTGATATTTTTTATTTTCCGGATTGTGTCATATGGTTCACATTCAAAAATGTTCAAATCCCAAATCAAACACACCACAACATTCCCACCTGTGAAATTCCCACTAACACAATACTTATACAGATTCAAACTTACTGACATTGACATATGCACATGGGATAACCACACAGTACAGACATACACTCATTTAATATAAGAATGCTCAGAAACTCAACATGTGCAAAAATATTTTAAAAAGTATATTAAAGACTGGCCAATCAGCCCCAAAAAATATATCATAATTACTTCCCAAATTATAAAAAAAATAGCCAAAAATATTTACCAACTGAGTGAGTAATGGGGCACTTCCTGATAAGAGCATGCACAATTATTATTTAAGGCATGTTTTAAATGTGTATGAGCGAGGTTAGGTAGAGCATTTGCTGAATATACTGGAGGACCTGAGTTCAAGCTGGTGTGCGCACTAAAAATTTTATCTTCTAGTGTCTGCATTCCAGAGTTTTATTTCGGCCCTAGATTGTCCCAAGACCCACACAACCTTTAATTGATTTATTAAAGGGTACACACTATCTCATTAAGGTTCCATATGGTTAAGAACCCTTAACTTATTCTGTGACTTATCTTTTTTTAAAATTTGTATAACTTTGTTTAATTAATACGAGTTTTTTTCTCTATTTATTAAAACGAATGCAATAAACGAAATTAATATTTAACTATAGTTAAAGTGTTTTACGCGCACATAACGTAGGAGTAATGGCGTGGTTCGAACAGAAAAACCAGAAGAATTGAGGGCGGAAAGAGAACTGATGAGATACGATGATTTAGGGAATTTAGAGGGGGGGGGGGGGTAGTAGACAGTTTAATAGAATCCTCCATTTACTCAGATTAATGGGGAGGATTTTCGAGAGGCAGATGAGTACTAAAGATTATTTCCAGATAATTCCCAAACACGTCAGATTTCTCTTCGTCATAGGATTCTTCCACACAGTTGTCCCAATCCCTGCTTTTTCGAGAAAAAAACCTGTTGGTACTTAAATCCTTCTGATTTTGGTATCATTTTTTAAGTATGTTTTTGCGTCGAGTCGAATGAGACTACTACCAATTCGATAGAATAATAATTTTGCAAGATAGAAGTAAAAACATCCTGAGAAGTATTTTATTTTATTTAAAAAAATCCTTTTACACAATGAGTGGCGAGATGTCCAAATGTACTATTGTGTGCTGAGTCGAATAAATTAACAGCCAATTTGATACAGGTCCTTTTTTCTCGACGTATACCGCTTTATTAAAATTTGCGCACACGCATGTATATATATATATATATATATATATATATATATATATATATATATATATATATATCACTTATTCTTGTTTCTTTTCATGGCAGGGGGTAGATAAAGCAGTACACCTTTCGTTCTTGTTCAACTACTTTATTTGTTATATTTTGCCCGACATGTTTCGTGCCTTTGTGTCGCACCTCTTCAAGGGATTTCCTTATCAGGAAGTCCTCTCGTCATGTATACTGGCTTGAGTCAGTATTACTCCTGACTAATGAAATGTTACATCTAACCTAAAGGATAGTAAAAAGGGTAGGTGTAACATTTTATGGGAAAATAAGCTTGAGCCGATCCAAATATCCTTATTATATATGAATAATTTTGCACTGAACATTTAAAATAACTTATTAAGGCATAAAATAGCCCACTCGTTAAATATGTAATATTCTCCTGATTTCAACGTTTCCACTAAAATAAAACCTGAAGTTCTCTCTCTATCAAGCGTCACCCATCCACTCTCTCCACCAAGGAGACTCAGAAGACAGTGTCCCAGAGATCTGCTGCAGTGAACGAGTGACTTCCTTTTAGTGCGTCAATGTCTGTGGCTCACCGATCTCCCTTAGACTCCAGCCACTGCACAGTGTCACGAGCAGTGTTAAAAAATAAGAAAAATGAAGTTTAAAAAAATTTTTTTTGATGGTCAATATTAAAATTAGAACCTTAGAACAGAAAGAAAACATCAAAATTAGAACATACAAAGACTAAAAGCTAAGAATTGACTTGAATTGTTGATACTAATTACAAATACTAAAACTGGTTCGGTCAGTAAATATTTACATTGGCTATTCCAATCTTATTACTTGAACATTTTCATTCTTTTTTTAAAGTGTTCAAGTGTCAGTCCTAAGTGCCTCATTGATTGACTAATCTTGGCCAACAGTGCAAAAATGGGCTAGCGTTTTAAATATTTAAGAAATTCTCATCATTTTTTCAACTTAGGAAATGATTTAAGAAAAAACGTAAAATAACGTTTTTTTCATACTTTAACAATAAATAGTGCATTGCTTCAAGATTATTTTGATACGTAGTTTACCTGCTTTCGGCTGCTTCTTTCGAATTTTCTTTTTCGACAAAATGTACCATGAAGTTGGAGCATTTAGGTTGTGAAGATATCTGTATTGAAACTAAGTCATCCTTAGTTTTTTGGGGTTAGAACAAAAAGGGCTACTTAGCTATCCTCTTCGCATAATTTTGTCTAAAAGTGCATGTTTTGAAGTTACTGTCCTATAAAAATCGCCGCATTAATAAAATGAATTGATGGGATTATTTCACGAAAAATCAGTTTACCACAATTATTTTCTGCAGAGGGGTGTTAAAAATTAATGGCTCATCTGAAACTGTCAAAAATATATCCGTTATTAGCGAAAAATGTAATAAAGTGGTATACGTCGAGAACAGTTAACAATATTACATTGTTTGTTAATTTATTCAACTCAGCACTCGAAAAACATTTTAAAATATACATATCTCTATAAATTGATCAAGACGAATCACACCTCTTCTTTTTAGCGCGGTACCTCGCTCCCTCTATAGGGAGGAACTCCGCTTATAAGTTTGACCTCATGACCCAATCCGGAAGTGCCGACTAGAAAAATTTGCGTTTCAGAACTCCTAGAGAATGAAAATAACGGTGGATCAAATTTAACACTGCTATATATATATATATATATATATATATATATATTTGTCTGTTCGCGGTCTAGCACAGCGAATAATGGTCTGATTTTGATGAAAATTAGTACAAAAATCTTTCGTCTAATTTGAAAGGTCAAGGTCGTTCACCAGCAGACTCCGCCCACCGGAACATGGTTTTGGAGCGAGATTCACGCGAAATAAATTGTTACGCTTACTTCGTATGCTGCAAGTACTTGTTTTATATGTTTATTGGCCTAGAAAAAGGAAAGAAACCATTTTTAAGGCAATAGCTTTAACCGTTTTTGAGAAAAATGGAAAAATAGTTGTCGATTAAAGTTTTTGGTTTGGGTACTTAGAATCATGGGATTCAGTTAAAATATTTTCTGCGTTTTTGAAATTCATATTAACAAAGATGTTTAAATTTTGGTTACGTTTGGAGTTAAGGAAGGATTAGAATAAAATATTTTATTTTTAGATATGAAAAGTTTTGGGAACTTCGAATTTTTTCTTAATATCTCGAAAAGGGTTGGGAATTTGGTAAACGGAAGGTTACCATTCGAAAGCTTACTAAATGCTCTATAAGTAAGATTCTGAAGTAATTTTCGATTAGTCGATGTCAATCGGAAAAATAAGTGCTTGAAACTTTAAATGTGTTTGGTTTGTTCTTTTGAAAGGGTTTTCGTAGTTGTTTAGCTCAATTTTTAGTTGGTTGTATTTTGTTTTAAATTGCATTTCTTTTTGGAATTAGTATTATAGTAGAAGAAGTCAAGAAAATTAGAAACATTTTGCTATTTTTGAATACATTGAGTTATGAAATAAAAATTTCATGTCTGTAGAAGTGGCCCAAGCCAGCCAGCGCGCCCCTGGTGTTCCAGGTAAAAGGGTGCGCTGGCCATTTGTCACCGGTCATAAAACTTTTCAAGAAAGGACGAACCAAAGTAATAAGTGTTTCTATTTCAATCTTTCCAAATGATACTAGGGATAAGAACAAAACCGCGCTAAGATTACGCAGTTCCTGCGAGTCGGGCTTTTTTCCAGTATCGTAGGTACACACACACCTGCCAGGATTTTGCTAGTAACCGTTAATACTGAAATTAAAAAGCGCACTTAGATGATGGAGTTCCTGCCTGTTGAACCTGACTATTTAAGTGACTATAATTAATGTTTGGGAATCGTTAAGACACATTGATCCTGAAGGAAAATAGTGTATTAGCTCAATGAATAAGGCCGATGATTAGTGGATTGGACAGGCAGATGCCTTTGATTGAAAGCTAAGTCCATTCCCTTGGAATTTCGGTGAGTATACTAATTAGTAGCGAGTTTCGCTTCATCCGCTTAGACTCACAGCTCGAGGGGATTTACTCACAAACTTATATTTCATCAAAGTATTTCATAATTTACATCAAAGTCGACGAATCTAAGTAGCTTCTCAAATAGTAGAATATTATACTTTATCAGATTCTGCCAACAATTACTATCTCTAATACTGTCTTGAGTTGACAGCAAGTGAGCGAAGAATATTTGTTGGTTCATTTATTACCAAAGGAATGTAATTATTGAGGTGCCACTGATTGAAGAATTTTTGAAAAATGTCTTTAAATTTTCATAGACTTATTCCAATAGATACCGAAGATGAGCCCCATTAAAATTTACATATAGATATAGTCATATGTATGTTTTTTAGCCATAAAACGTGATATATATTTCCCATAGCAAAAGATTGAAGGAGTTCGTTAACCAGTAATAGAGGTTCCATCCGGAGGGGGGGGGTATTCCGGGGCCAAATTACTAATTTGTCTGTACCGGTTGTTATTTCCACTTCCAAGAATCCACAGGAAAACGTGTTATAAAATATAAAAGTCCGTCACGGAGGAGCTGCATAAATAAGCACTTTCCCCAGAATTTGGGTAGTGTAGACTGCATGCCTGAATAATTTGCTTTAAATAACCTGTATAAATAAAATAAAAGCTAAATAGTTCTTCCCTTTTTTATTTCTAATTAGCAACTGTTCAATTATTAATTTTGTAATTAATTTGCTTCCAGAGTTATGTTTATACATGGTACTACACTACGTAATAAGTACACGAAAACTTTCCGTGTTATGATCTGACGCAGGAACATGATATTTAGAGGTAAAAAGCGCTCCTAACGGCAACCTACGTAAGGCAAGCAAATTCTATTCGAACGTAGTACAAAGTAAACCCCCCTTTCCGATGACCGATTTCGTTCGTTTTTACAACACTTCTTTCTCCGCGGTTAATTTTTAACTGTTACACTACGATAAGAGAAGCATTAGTACTCATATTTTAAAATTATTTATAAGAAAGCTTATAAACATTGGATGGTTATAAACATCTTTCCACGTAATTCAACAAACAAGGGAAACAAAAAATGTGAATTTACAAAGTTGTTCTAAATTTTATTAGGTGTCGTTAAAAAAAAAAAAAAAAAAAAAAAAAAAAAAAAAAAAAAAAAAAAAAAAAAAAAAAAAAAAAAAAAAAAAAATGGATTGAAATCGGTTAAGATGTAGAGCCTGTAGACCTTTTTGAAGCACAATATTTGGTTTGGCGCCATTTTGCGTCGTCAATCTGAAATCGGTCTAGAAAAAAACATGTTTTAACGGCCGAAAATCGGATCGGATCGGGTCGCTTAGCAGGAGGCGTAGCAGTCGTTAATGCAGTCATCCATTCTTTACACTACTTTATTTGTTAGGCCCGACATGTTTCGTGCATATTTTCGCACCTCTTCAGGGGCGATTCCTGCTAGGAAGTCCTTTCGTCACAATGACTCCCCCCTGAGTCTGGCGTAAAAGTTTTACGTTATTTTAAAATATTTAATAAAAATAGTCTATTATTAAAAATAACTTACATTTATTTTTTCACAATTTAAATCCAGATCCTGAAAACCGTAGCTTTCTCTATTTTCCTTAATTTCCCAAATACTGATAAAACACCACATCATCTTAATTATTTACCTACGCCTATATAATAATAACATAATATATAAAAAAAATATTTTAGACCACATTTTATTAAAATCATAAATAAAAATTAAAATATCCAGTTATTTATACTTTTTTCTATTTAATTTTAAACTTAAAAACAATTTAATTACATTTAAAATATCATTCTACGACATTATTAAATTATAATTACCTAAAAACATTCGATTTTTTTAACATATAACAACTCTTATTATACTTTCTTTTTTTTTTTTAATTTCATTCTATAAAATTTCAGCATAATTTTTATTTATTTTTAGGGTATCAGTTTTAAAATGAATTTCAAATTCCTCACTAACTTCTCCTCATACTACTTTCATTATGCAAAATTCTTGGTTATTCTAAATAAAAATTGAATGGAGACCATCTACCATTGAGTGTTCTACCAGTGGAGTCTTTATTAGAGCTTTCATTTTGTTTTAGCGCGGTTACTCCCTATCTCCATAGGGAGAACCTGCTTATGAGGTTGACCTCACGACGCAATCCGGAAGTGCCGACTAGAAACTTTCACGTTTCAGACCCTATAGATCACGACAATATAGGTGGCCCAAATTTGTATATATATATATATATATATATATATATATATATATATATATATATATATATATATATATATATATATATATATATATATATATGCTTGTCTGTTCGCGCTCTAGCAAGCTCAAAAATGGTCCGATTTTAACGAAATTTGGTAAAAAAATCTGTCGTCTAATTTGAAAGGTCAAGTTCATTAACCAGCAGAATCCACCCACTTGAAGAGAGTGTTTGGGGCGAAAGTCGCGCAAAAAAAATCGTAACGCGTACGTTTTTGAGTTCATATGCTTGCAGGTACTTGTTTTATAGGTTTCTTAACATAAGAAAACTAATGAAACCATTTATAAGGCGATATCTTTAGCCGTTTCTGAGATAAGTGGAATCAATGTTTTTGTAAGTCATTATATTTTTGTGAGTACTTAGAATCGCGGGATTCAATTGAAATATTTTCTACAACTTGGAAATTAATCCCAACTAAGATGTTTATGTTTTGGTTATATTTGAAGTTAAGGAAGTATGCGAAAAAAATTATTTTATTAATAGACATGAAAAGTTTTCGGATCTTCATACATTTTTCGTAAATATCTCGATAACGGTTGTGAAATCGTGCTAAATGGAAGGTGACCATTCGACTGCTTACCAAATTTTCTACAAAAAAGGTTCTGAAGCAATATTCGATGGTGCAACGTCAATCAGAGATATAAGCGCATAAATCTTAAAAAGTGTTTGTTTTGTTGTTTTGAAAGGGTTTGTCTCTTTGTTTATCTCACTTTTTAATTGGTTGTTTCTTGTTTTAAATTGTATTTATCAGTAAAATTAGTATAGTAGTAAAATAAGCTAAGAGACGGTGAAAGGTATTGGTAATAATAAGTTTGGAGTGGCTGTGGTAATCATGATGGCAGTGGCTAATCATGATGACGTAGGTTGTTTTGAATTCTCCTATCTATATAACCTTCCACATAGCCTCCAACTAAAGTTACCGTTATTTCTTATTTTATAGAAAGATTTAACCCACGACAGAATGGAATTTAATTCGCCATGAAGCACATATTTACAGTTGATTATAACAGTAAAACGAATGTGCTAGTAAAACAAGATACTTAAAATGACAACAAATTTTTGGTTGTTGAATAGAGCCTTCTCAGCAGTAGTCAAAGAGTAAGTACATTTTCAGTACATAATTGTATTGACTTATACAGATTAAGAATTATCCGCTTCTGTGTAAGTTGACTACTGTCAGTTTCCTGTGATTTGTTATGCTAATCTATTCCATTTCTTCGAGATGTACGTAACCGCGCTAAGATGACGCAGTTCCTGCGAGACGGACTTGTTTTTACATCGTATTCATGTTGTTTTAATGTATCCTCTACATATTGGCAAGTTTTTCCTATATACACAGCTGGACATTTTAAAGACTCCACCCTATATACTAAATCAGTTTTTTATTTATTTATTTCAATTCTGCCTTTAAGTTCTTACATATGTTCATGATTTTGTTTAAAGGTTTGTATGTAATTTCCATTTCATCCACGTCGAAATTCTTTCAATGCTCTCTCTATTTTTTTCACTTAAACCTTCCTCCCTCCCATCCGCTTAGGAGGTTGAGAAATTGTGGTGAGTAGAAGTTGAACAATGGAAAGTTTACTAAGTTCTTAAAAAAAAATGGATCTGAAGCCATTTTCAATGGGGGGATGTAAATCGGAGAAATAAGTGCTTGAAACTTCGAAAGTATTTCCTTTGTTCTTTTAAAGGGATTTTTTTCTTTGTCTAACTTACTTCTTAATTGGTTGTTTTTTGTTGTTGTTTTTTTGTTTTAAATTACATTTATCGGTAAAATTAGCATTTTAGTAAAAGAAGGGAAGAAAATAAGAAATTTATTGGTAACAGTGTTTTCCTAGAGCGAACGTTGAGAGAAGGCGAGGAAGTCATTTCCGTTTAGGATAATGTCAGTTTCCTGTTGTGGTGCTTTAAACTTCCTTATCTTTGAGATATCACGTTACATTTTTAGTGAAATATCAAACCCTACCATTAACAGCTTCTATTCCTTTACTAACGGAATATAATCGGAACTGCGCTAAGATGATGCAGTTCCTGCAAGTTGGACTTTTGTGTATGTATACTTCATAAATTACACGGCAAAGGATAGATAAAAAGGATGTGATTTGGTTTTCCTTGAGTGTTCTGAGCATTAGTGTTTGGAAGAGTTTGAGACACCAGGAGCATTGTTGGGTACAGGAGCTTAACCCTCGAGTTGCAGGATCGATCCTCAGGATACTTCTAAGCTACGAGGAAAAGGACCTCCTTTACTACCATTTACACCGAGTACAAAAGCCAATCAACCCTTCGATAAGTGGCCGCTATTGTCTTATGGTTTTCAAGGAATTGGCAGATGGCCTGCCCTATAATAAAATTATTGATTAATAGCTATGAGAATTAATAGTGAAAACGCTATTGTATATACCAGAAGGTTATACTACTGGTTCAACAAATAAAATAAAGGTTATTTTTAGCGCGGTTCCTCCATAGGTAGGAAACCCACTTATGAGTTTGACCTCATGACGCAATCCGGACATGCCGAAATGAAAATTCTATGTTTCAGATTCCATAGATTACACATATAACAGTGGTTCAAATTTGTATGTATATATAATATATATATATATATATATATATATATATATATATATAATATAAAATTTTCTTGTCACAGTTTTAGGGTTTCTACTCTCTATAGCGCTCCATAGTCATCTCTTGGAAATCGAGAAATGGCTAAAGAAGTGGCAAATTAATGTTAACTCCGAAAAATGCAAGCACGTCACATTCACACAGCGGCGCAGTGAGTGCCCGTCTGTTACCCTTAACGAATCCCTCATTCCCAAATCCGATGTTGTTCGATACCTAGGCGTCCACCTCGACAAGAGACTTACTTCGAACACACACAAAAACAAAACGACAAGAACTAAATAGACGCTACGGCATACTTAGACGACTAATAGGTCCCAAATCAATACTCAGTACTGAAAACAACCTAACAATCTACAAAACTATTATTAAACCGATTTGGACATACGGCATTGAACTATGGGGTACAGCAAAACCTTCCAACATAAACCGAATCCAAACCTTCCAGTCCAAAGTCCTTCGCCGGTTCCTTAATGCTCCCTTTTACTTCAACAATAATATCATCCACCGAGACCTAGAAATTCCCTTTGTCGCTGAATTAGCTAAAACCCGCTTCTCCACTTTTCATTCCAAGCTATCCTATCATCCCAATCCCCTTGCCCAATCCCTTTCCACGGATTCGATCCCTTCCAATCCCCCGAGACGCCTGAAAAGAATGTGGCCTAGAGATCAACTATAACACTTAAATAAAGCATTATTAATTCATTAGGGAGTGTCAGCAATGGCTGCCTTCTCCCCTCTGTTCTTCCTTGTGTAATAGTATAGGAGATATGTATTTACTTATTGTATTATATGTATACAGATTCTACATATTCAATAAAAAAAAAAGAAAGAAAAAAGAAAAAGTTTTTCATTCTAGATTAACGATTGCCGCCTGCAGACTATTGCCAGTGAATAAAGAGGTTTTCCGTTCGTCAGAGCCAGCGCTGCCATTTTATTTCGAATAATTGGAAATTACTTCTTTTTTTTAATTCATTTACATCCCATATAAAACTTTGATATAAAGAATTGAAAAATATTGAGTTATTTGTTATTTATAAATTGAAGAAAATTACTTTGATTTTGATCGTCCAAGATAGAATTAGCCCTTAAGATACTTAATGTCAGCTTCCTCAGCCCTTAGATATAATAATGTCAGCTTCCTCTTATATCCTTTAAGATCGCTTTGAGAGTTCATTTTAGATTTTTCACGAAACGACGACAGAAACGTTATCTGTTTCTATTCTCGCTTTCCAAATGACTGAGTAATAAGAGCAAAAACTCGCTAAAATGATGCAATTTTCCAGCTTACCTTCCACATTTTAAAAAAAAATATAAGCGAAGCTACTTTTAGCGCGGCTCCTCCCCACCTCCATAGGGAGGATACCAGCTTATGAGGTTGATTTCATGGCAAGAAGTTCTGACTAGGAAATCTAATTTTTTCTAATCGGAACATTGTTTTTGGAGCGAAATTCGAACGAAAACAATCCTAACGCTTACGTTTTCGGGATTATATGCTTGCAAGTACTCGTTTTATAGGTTCTTTGACGTAGGAAAACGAATTATACCATAAAGCGATATGAGAAAAGTTTATACATCTGCCTTTTCCAAATAATTTTCAGTACATATATTGAAAAACGATTGATTCAATTGAAACCTTGTCCAGACGTTCGATATTCATCAAATTTTTGATATTTAAACATTTGTTACGTTTGGATTAATAGAAAAAAATATGTTATTAATAGACAAAAAACGTTTACGGATATGAATAGGGAAAAACGACTGAGAAATCGTTTTATGTGGAAGTTAACCAATCGAAAGATTACTAAATTCTCTACAAAAAGTTTCGGTACTTACGTACTAGTTGGACCGATCTCGAAAAGTGGCTCCCGTTCAGGCTCCCAGTCAGTGATCCGGATCAGACAACATGGCGACCAAGACCATTTATTAATATTATTAACGAGTTGGATTGACTAGAGTTTCGATATAACCTTGAGCGAGCGTAACGAGCGGAAACGCATAGCAATTATGCCATTTACAGAAGTGCTACTGGTTTTCTAGGTTATATAACATTAGCACTTATGTTAATTGCATAATTGCTATGCGTTTCCGCTCGCTACAGGTTATATCGAAACTCTAGTTAATCCAACTCGTTGGTAATATAGATCACTGGTTTTTCGGTGGAAAATGGGCCGATATGAAATTTAACATTTGCTTCGAAAAAGTACTTTTTCAGTCGTTGGTAAATCCCAAATGCACATTTTCCTAGCCAAAAGAACAGCACAAAGAACACTACAACACTAAGAAGTGAAATAAGAAACAATAAATATAACATGTAAAAAAACACAAATCTAACAGTAAGTGAACACAAAATGATGACTGGAACGGAAGAAAGAACAGCCAATGAAATTGCCTATTGAAATGAATCATTAGAAAACCCTTCATTTGAGTTCTCATTTCATGATCCGGATCCCTGAACGAGACCCACTTCTCGAGATCGGTGCAACAAATACGTAAGTACCAAAGTGTCTGAAGCAATTTTCGATGGGGGCGCAGTTCTTGAGAGGCAGAATTTTTCCAATACAAACTTGACCGGTTAAATAAATAAAACGTTCCTAATCTCCTCTGAGTTTTCTTGTTGAACATTAATAGGCGGATCGGATCCTGGGGAGCTGATGAGGAAGTTCTAATTGCCGTCTCTTGTAAGATATGTATCTTTGAGGAAATGAAGACAGTCGTGGAGTTGGAGAGAAGAGGATGCTTTGTTCCTAATGAAGACAGGGAAGAATGGAAGGTTCTTCCTTATCCTCCAACAACAGGTAGAAGAGTCAAAGAGCTGACTCCACACCCCTTTCTCATATTGGACTCTCTGCTTTCTGCTTTATGCTTTCTGCCTTCTGCTTTCTTATAACTTCAACATTCTCATAGACTAAAATATTCATTTCGTAGCTTCTTAAGTTAGTAATTAGCTTTTGTGGGGAATAAACTCCTCAAAACTCATTCTATTATCGGAAATCCAATTACTCTATTATAATACAGAATAAAAAAAAAAGTCTGACTCGCAGGAACTGCGTCATCTTAGCGCGGTTCCGTGCATCTCGAAGAAATAGAATAGATTAGGCATCACAAAAAACAGGAAACTGACAGTATCCAACTGTGTAAGTCAATACAATTATGTACTGAAAACGCACTCACTCTACGACTACTGCTGAGAAGGCTCTATTCCTAACAACCAAATATTCATTGTCATTTTAAGTTTCTTGTTTTACTAGCAAATTCGTTTTACTGTTATAATCAACTGAAAATATGTGCTTCATGGCAAATGAAAGTCCATTCTCTCGTGGGTTAAATCTTACTATAAAATATGAAATAATGATAACTTCAGTTTCAGCAGTATGAGGGAGGTTATATAGATAGGAGAATTCAAAACAAACCTATGTATACGCCATCATGATTAGCCACAGCCATCTTGATTACCACAGCCCCTCCAAACTTATTGCCAATACCTTTTATAGTTTCTTCGCTTATTTTACTAAAATACTAATTTTACTGATAAATGAAATTTAAAACAAAAACCACCAATTAAAAAGTGAGTTAAACAAAGACAAAAACAGGTTCAAAAGAACAAAACAATAACTTTTTAAGTTTTAAGTGTTTATATCTCTCATTTACATTGCCCCATCGAATATTGCTTCAGAAACTTTTTTGTAGAGAATTAAGCAAGCATTCGAATGGTTACCTTCCACTTACCACGACTCCCCAACCGTTATCGAGATATTTACGAAAAATGTAAGAAGATCCGAAAACTTTTCATGTCTATTAATAAAATATTTTTTTCGCATACTTCCTGAACTCCAAATATAACCAAAATGTAAATGCCTTAGTTGGGTTTAATTTCTAAGATGTAGCAAATATTTCAATTGAATCCCGCGATTCGAAGAACCCACAAAAAAATAATGACTTACAAAAACATTGATTCCACTTTTCTCAGAAACGGTTACAGATATCGCATTAAAAATGGCTTCATTCGTTTTCCTATGTTAAGAAACCTATAAAACAAGTACCTGCAAGCATATGAAGTCAAAAACGTAAGCGTTACGATTTTTTTTGAGTGAATTTCGCCCCAAACACTATCTTCCAGTTGGTGGATTCTGCTGGTTAACGAACTTGACCTTTCAAATTAGACGACAGATTTTTGTACCAAAGTTCATCAAAATCGGACCATTTTTGAGCGTGCTAGAGAGCGAACAGACAAGCATATATACAGGGTGTCCCACATTGAGATGTCATAATATTCTGCACCTCATTTGTAGTTCAGGGCGCAGAATTGAGCGTCCTATATCAACATGTAGCAGAACTATTCAAACTTTATAATTATTCTTCAACTGACCCTTTTCTAAATATTCTTATCTTCGTGGACGGCGGAAGGTCAACAAATAAAATCTTCAACACTCAGTATCACCCACTTTATTTCATCCCTACATGTTTCACACCTTTATTGGTGCCTCTTCAGGGGGAAAAAAAAAACAAAAATAAAAATAAAACTTACAGCCTACACCTGAGGAGGATAACCTTCCACCAGTACGGCCAAGTCTAGAATGATCATGGTCTGAAAGAATTCAATATGGCGAAAAATAAACAGCTGATCGATAATCGATATGTCATACCTTTAATACCTCATTTTTAAAGGTATGACATATCGATTATCGATCAGCTGTTTATTTTTCGCCATATTGAATTCTTTCAGACTATGATCATTCTAGACGTGGCCGTACTGGTGGAAGGTTATCCTCCTCAGGTGTAGGCTGTAAGTTTTATTTTTATTTTTATTATTTTTGTATTTTTTTCCCCCTGAAGAGGCACCAATAAAGGTGTGAAACATGTAGGGATGAAATAAAGTGGGTGATACTGAGTGTTGAAGATTTTATTTGTTGACCTTCCGCCGTCCACGAAGATAAGAATATTCAAACTTTTGTATATTTTCAAAACTATTGAGTTTTCTTATGAAAAACTGTGGGACACCCTGTATAAATATACACATGTATATATACACATATATATATATATATATATATATATATATATATATATATATATATATATATACATATACACACAAATTTGAACCACATATATTTCTTATTTTGACCATCCATCTCTGGCTCAGCATGGCACTCTGATTCTAATCAAGAGCAATATCAAGCATCACCAAGAGTCCAGCACCGCATCAGCAAGCCTGCAGGTAACTTCCATATCCCTTTCCCTTTCACACTTCGATATCATACTGTGTGCAGTGTACTGTTCTCCCAACCACACCATTTACCATCCTGAATTCCAGTCAATATTCCAAGCCTTTGGTCCCTGTTTCCTCACCGGGGGGGGGGGGATTTTAACGCGAAACACCCCAAGTGGGGAAGCCGTACAGCTAACTCCCGTGGCAGAATCCTTTATGATATCCTTACTTCCCAGAATTATCTCCCTATTTCGCCAAACAGCCCAACATACTGGCCAACTGATCCATCCCGCAGTCTTGACCTAGTCGTTTTCTTTATCTCGTCTGGCCTGGGTTGCATAGCGAAGTCTGTTGAATCGCTCCTCGACTTATTGTCGGACCATTCTGCAATCCTTCTAACCCTCTTCTCATCCGCTGTACCCCCTCTACAACCAACCCTTACACCTGGTCCTATCAACTGGCAGACATTTCAGCTCAACCTAGAGCGCTTCCATAGACCTCAACGTTTCCCTAAAACCCCCAACAGACCTAGACAATGCCACTGAGACTTTCACTAAAGTTATTTAGGACTGTGCCCGCAACTCATGCCGACCAAGGACAAGGTGACCTCCTCCACCCAAACTGCAACTCCCAACCCACATCCAAGAACTTCTTGCAGCCAAGCGACGGGCCAGAGCTCTATGGCAAAGATCACCTTATCCCTCTGACAAAAACGCATACAACAGACTGACACGACAACTGAAATCTTCCCTATCCCAAGTCCGTTCAGAATCCTTTAACGAATACCTTTCATCTATTTCTACACAAGACTGTTCTTTGTGGACAGTCACTCGTAAAATCCTTAAGTTTCGCCCAATTCCTTCCCCACTCAAACGCATTAATGGGACCTGGGCCAGAAGTGATGAAGAAAAGGCGCTCCTTCTCTCCACACACCTAACTTCAGTATTTTCCCCTAATTCTCAAACGAACCCCTCTCATGATGAAGATATCGAAGATTACCTGAATTCTCTTTTACCTTCGTCTTTCCCTCCCAAAGCTATCCATCCGTCCGAAGTGAAATACCTCATCAAACACCTCCCTAGGAAATCTCCCAGTTATGACCTCATCACCTCCACAATTCTCAAAAACCTCCCCCAGAAGGACATTATATTCCTTACATACCTGTACAACTCAAACCTTAGAACAACCCATTTCCCAAACCCCTGGAAACACTCAGTTATTATTGTTATTCCCAAACCTTTCAAACCTCCCGATTGCCCGTCTTCCTATCGACCAATCAGCCTTCTGCCAATGCCCAAAATATTTGAAAATTTCCTTTACAAAAGAATCCTTCCAATCATAGAATCCTCGAAGGAAATCCCTAACCACCAATTTGGTTTCCGCTTCCAGCATTCCACCATACAACAGTGTTTACGAGTTGTAGACCCAATATCCTCCTCGCTTGAACGTAAGAGTTTTTGCACGAGTGCCTTTCTTGACGTTGCTCAAGCATTCGATCGGGTTTGGCACCCGGGATTACTTTACAAAGTAAAGCTTATACTTCCACACACGTATTTCCTTATCCTCAAATCCTACCTGTCAAACAGATCCTTCCAAGTCAAATAAGGTACAGACAGCTCTTTCCCCGACCTGCCCCATAAATGCTGGAGTCCCTCAAAGGAGTATTATTGGTCCTCTCCTTTTCATTCTTTACACTGCAGATATTCCTACAAGCCCCCAAACCCTACTAACAACCTACGCAGATGATACTGTCATCCTATTAACTTCCCCTGATCCTTCAGTAGACTCCCAACACCTGCAGTAGCATCTCTCCGCTATTCAACATTGGAGTGAAAGATGGAGAATAAAAATCAACCCAGAAAAATGTAAACAGGTAACATTCACTCTAAACCGGAGATCATGTCCTACAGTCTACACCAAAAACACTCAACTACCAACACCCAGCAGGGTTCGATATCTAGGATTATACCTTGACAGCCGACTGACATGGAACCCTCACACGAGACTAAAAAGACAAGAACTGTACAAACGATACGGACTACTTAGACGACTCCTTGGACCATCATCTAAACTATCGACACAGAACAAAATTACGATATATAAAAAAAGCATTCGACCAATATGGACATACGGACTTGAACTCTGGGGATCTGAAAAAACATCCAACATCAACAGAATACAGGCATTCCAATCATAAGACCTCCGTAAAATTGTAAATGCCCCTTTCTATGTATCCAACCAAACCCTACACAATGACCATAACATCCCATTTGTCCATGACCTCGCTAAAACCCGTTTCCAAACGTTCCACTCCAAATTGTCTTACCATCCTAATCCTGAAGGTCAATCCTTATCTTCCCAATCCCATCCAGACAATCCTCCCAGGCGGCTTAAAGGACATTGGCCCCGAGGCAATTTACTTGCCTGATCTTTTCATCATCATTAAAATATTTATTAAGACACCCCTGGAAGTGCCAACAATGGTTGGCTTCTTCCAAATTTTGTATTTTTTTATTTTATTTTACTTTTGCCAGTTTTGTCAACTTGTACATAAAATATCTGCATCTACATACTTTATCATTGTACTGTTAACCTGTACAGATTTAAAATAAATAAATAAATAAAAAAAAAAATCATGGGATGACCTATTATAAATTCTATACTTTATTTCAATCTTTTCGGTATAAAAGCTAATAATTAGAGAGTATATATGAAATGTTATATTAAAAGATAGTGACCCTATTTTTCCAATATATTCGTCTATGGCAGATGGTCAATTTTATAAAAACACTTACTTTCTTCTGTACTCTTTTATTGCGCTCTACATGTTTCGCGTCGCTATGACGCCTCTTCAGGAGCACTTAAACTAAATACAATAAAATAAAATATCGTTACAGCCTATCCATTAGAGAACCTTCCGCAGGTAGGGCCACGTCTGGACTGATAAGATGGCTACTAGGTATCAGCTGTTTAAAATCGATAGTTTATGGTAAATGTCGATTTTCCAAAAGAACTTTTTGTCATTTTATAAAATAATTCATTTTATGTCGTCTTATTTATTAAATTAAAAAATATTTTATGCAGGCATTTAATATCTGTTTTTTTGTTAACGGCCTTTTCCCTATTTTTAATTATTAAACCCCATAAACGAAAAATTAAGGAAAATATACACATAATTAAAGAAAAAGATTCAGAATCTTTTTATAGAGCATTTAGTAAGCTTTCGAATGTTAACCTTGCGCTTACCAAGATTCCCAACCCTTTTCGAGATATTAAGGAAAATATACGAAGTTCCCAAAACTTTTCATGTACGGCCACGTCTAAACTGAGTGAGTTTAGACGTGGCCGTACTGGTGGAGGGTAATCCTCCTCAGATTGAGGCTGTAAGTTTTATATATGTAATTTTTCCCCTGAAGAGGCACCAAAAAAGGTGTGAAACATGTAGGGACGTAATAAAGTTGGTGATACTGTATGGTGAAGTTTTTATTTTTTGACCTTCCGCCTACCACGAACATAAGAAGATTGAGAAAAGGGTCAGTTGAAGAATAACCTATAAAACGGATACTTGCAAGCATATGAAGTAAGAGTAACGATTTTTTCGCGCGGATTTCGCTCCAAAAACAGTGTTCCGGTGGGCGGATTCTGCTGGTTGACGAACTTGACCTTTCAAAAAGGATGAAAGTTTTTTTTACCAAATTTCATGAAAATCGGACCATTATTCAGTGTACTAGACCGCGAACAGACAAATATATATATATATATATATATATATACAAATTTGAACCACAGTTATTTTCCTTCTCTAGGGGTTCTGAAACGCAAATTGGATTGCGTCATGAGGTAAACCTTATAAGCGGGGTTCCTCCCTATGGAGGGAGGGAGCAACTGCGCTAAAATGTATAAAAATAGTTATACCATTTTCCTTCGAAGGAAAGTAGCTATTGAGATTGCACTCATGGCGGAATTTTTGAAACATTCTTCAAATATTTATCGATCCTACCTAGCAGACAACGAAAATGACCCCCGTTAAAATTTATATATATCTATATAGAGAGAGTTTCTGTTTTTTCGAAGCGAAACTTGTTATATAACATTATTGCTTATAACTTATAAGCAAACGATTACACCAAAATCGGTCCACCGGGAGGGGATTTACTCCGGACCCAAAGTAGTTATTTGCCCATCCCAGTCGTAATTTGTGTTATATTGCAATGAAACTCGGTAGTATTCATTGCGATAATTTTCATACAAAATTTTGTTGCAAAAATAAACTAAAACGGTTTATTAGTAGGGGGACTTACTCTGGATCCAAATTACCAATATGCCACTACCAGGCGTAATTTTTGTTATATTTCAACGAAACTCGGTATTTTTTGTAGATATATAGAGAAAAATGTGTTGTAAAAATAAACTAAATTGGTTCATTATTAGGGGACCCAATTTACTAATTTGCTCACACCGATCGTGATTTCTGTTGTATTGTAACGAAACGCGGTATGCGACGTGAGTATTTAATAAGAAATAAGTGTTGTAAAAATGAATTAAATCGGTCCATCGGAAGCGAGGGGGGAGGGTACTATGCTTAAATACTCCCATCAAACGTAGGTTCTGACTTCTACCACTAGGAGCGCTGTGCCCCGTTCCTGCGTTATTACTGCATCCCGTACTTTTAATTATTCATCAAGATCAATAGACGAAAATTCGAAGTTATTGGGTATTTATTAAATAGTTCAATATCTAGCGTTTTTATTGAATTTGCCCAGCCTTCATTTGTTTTAGATAAGAATTAAGCAAAACGCGAGAAAGTAAGAAGGGGGGTCACCGATTTGGCCCACTTTTTTTCTGGTGATTCTACATCGAAAGATAGTCAACAGGTGTCCGTGCGTTCCGGCCAATACGCCTTAGAAGCTGATAAATAAAATAAAATAGGTTGAAAATGCATTATTTTATATATCGAGTTTAGAAAGTGATAGCGACATGAACCCTTATCGACCGTCCAAATTTGAACCGGTTAACTTTTCTTTGAAATATGGTCGGATGTTCGAATCATTAATAAAATTCTAAGGTTTGGCTTTAGCGAAATAGCTATTTACCACATTAGTGTTTCTTGAGGTGCTCAATTTAAATCTGCTATTATTTGTGGCGAGAAAAAATATATAATGCTAGTTTACTCGAAAACGTTAGCATATTTTTGAATTTATTTGACGAAATAAATATTATTGTTTAACGATTTTATTTTTACAATAATCTAATCTCGAAAACAAATGAATTGGTGAAAGAATCATTTCAATATCATTTTCTATACTCGAAATAAAAAATAATGCATTTTTAACGTATTTTATTTGATTTCTGAGCTCCTAATGCACATTGAACAGAACGCTCAGACTCATGTCGACTATTTTTCGATGCAGAATCACCAGAATAAAATTGTCCCACCACCGTCTGTATACTCCCCTTGTAAGTTTCTGGCGTGTTGCTTAATTCTCCTTTATCAGCAAACGAAGTCTGGGCTAATTAAATAAAAACGCTGAATAGTAAGCGTTTCCTCCCTCTCTCCGTAGGGAAGAAACCTCCTTATGAACTCATGACGCAATCTGGAAGTGCCGAATAGAAAATTCAAATTTCATAACCCATAGATCACGAAAATAACGGTGGAAGCTTGCAAACATTTATTTGTTCGCTGTCTAGCTAGCTCCAAAATAGAACGATTTTAATTAAATTTGATACAAATATACTTTGTTTGATTGGGAGGGTCAAGTTCGTTAAGCAGCAGAAGTTATCAACCGGAACATGTTTTTTGGGCGAAATTCGAGCGAAAAAAAATCGTAAAGCTTACGTTTTGGCGTTATTACGCTTCCAGGTACACGTTTTATCGGTCGAGGGAAATGTAATAAAATAATTTCCCAGGCCATATCTCTAAGAGTTGTAGAGGAAAATGGAAAATATTTCTTGGGACTTTCTGATCTCGAAACCGTATGGAAAATCGCATTAAATATAAAGCATCTATTCGAAAACTTGATTTTGTTTCCTTCAAATACGGTTCTAGATATACTAATTTTCGCTTAGGATAAAGTCAGTTTCCTTCCGTGGCGCCTCAGATCTTCCTACTCTTTCAGATTTAATTTTACATTATTAAACGTGTTTAGATATTTAACGGAGGACAACACGTCAAATGTTTCTATTGTAAGCTTTCCAAATGACACTAGGGAAAATAACGAAAAGGCACTACTATGACGCAGTTGTTGCGTGTCGGGCTTTTGAAATATTCCATAACATTCTGCCTATTTTATATAAAACATTTGGGCATTTTGGCAATGGCAATAACTATTATTTATGGGAAGCTAGACGGCGTCAGAGTTGTATATTTTCCGTCAAATCCGTTTATGGAATTCACAGAGTGTTGATGAGGTCATAAATGCTCACCTAGTCATTCGCGCCTCTTTCAGCAATGCACTTAGGTCTGAATTGAATTGAGGAGACAAGCCGTGTTTTCTGCCCCGTCAAGTCCAATCAATAGCAGCCTGCACACCGCGGGATTTCAACACCCTCAATCTGCCCTTTATGAGCCATTAAAACGCTCAAAATTAATTTTCAAGAGACCAGACAATAATGAATAAAATATGTATAAATAGATTTCAGATAAGATAAAACGTCAGGTATTTAGAAACATTTATGGTTCGAACGTTTCGGCGTACTACTTCGAAGCCTTCTTCAGCTACAAATGCCTAAAGCAAAAGTTGCTGAAGGAGACTGAATGCTTAGCAATTTGTTGCTGGAGAAGGCTGAATGCTTAGGCATTTGTTACTGAAAAAACCCGTCAAAGAGCAACCGAAACGTTCGGAATAGAGATTTTTCTGAAAATCTGACGTTATCTCTTAGCCGAATCCCAACTTCCTCTTTCCATCATTCCTTGACTTCCTAAAGCATTTGTTGCTGATGAAGGTTGAATGCTTAGGCATTTGTTTCTAATGAAGGCTGTCAAAAACCATCCCAAAACGTTCGAAATATAGATTTTTCAGAAAATCGTACGTTTTCTCTTAGCTGAACCCCAAACATTCCTTGACTTCATAAAGCATTTGTTGCTGGTGAAAGCTGAATGCTTAGACATTTGATGTTGGAGAAATGGTCCGATTTTAATAAAAACATGTACAGAAATCCTTCGTCCAATTTCCTTCGTTTGCCAGGCGATTCTGACTACCTCAACACTAATATTTCAGCGTATTTTGTGCGGATAAAAAGTTTAGATTAACGCCAATGTCTTTATAGGCTTTCAGGTACTCGTTGTATAGGTTATTTGACGTGGTGAATCGAATGAAATCATTTTTGACGCATCTACACCCAATGTGTCTCTGGACCCGGACACGATGCGAAACAAGTACTCATATTATAAAAAACGATTATCCAGAATTATACTAGTTTTGTTTACGTAAACTACACGTTTCAGAAGGTTCTAGTGACTCCGAGAGTTATGAAAGTAAGTACGTACTTACTTATTATCCGTAACAATCACCCAAAGTGCCGACATTTATAACAAACTTATCCGGCCATGATGGTTTCTTCTGAATATATCTTACAAAATTATTTTGTCAGCTGTTTGCTGGGTATTGCTCTTCAAGGCAACCTTACAAGCAACCAAGCTTTTCGATCTCTAGATGCTACTAAAATATATTTAAGTTTTACGGACTGACTCTTGAAAGAACATTTGAAACATTCCTCTTATTTCCATCCACCAAATGATGAATAATGTTTGGAAAGCTCTTTCTAAGTCTAACTGCAGTAGGTCCATCTTCCACCAGCTCTCAATACACGGGAAGCCTATTCAGACACGGAATAAAGAAAATAACAACCGAATAATAGCCGATAATGAAACAAGAGAAACTAGAATGAAAGCATTCTTTATTCAATATTCTCTCAGAAGGAATATAATTTACGAGACACAAATCCGTGTAAAATTGTTCGACTAACCAACAGTTCCCCTTATAGAACATTGACATATCTAGGTTATAATTCTATTTATCTACATGGTTATTTTATATGTATTTATTTGCCAATGTCTGCTCTTTGCTGATAAACCATTCGGCGTCTAGTCTCCCAATAACGACTAGTTGTAGAAAGCTGGGGACCAGTTCGGGAAAGATGGCGATGTTCTCCCCCTTCATGGATAACAACGTATAGAGCGGGCAAGTGTCGTCTTCTGCCAAGCCAAAGCGGCGTAGTTCTACCTAAAGAAAATCGTGGCCAATCACCAGTCAAAATGTCGCCAAGGCAGTTACCCTGTCGGTGTTTGACGACAGGGGCCCGATGCTGTAAAGTGAGGCTCATTTTCTCCTGTACTTGCTCGGTGTGAAGTTTGACGACAGCATTAATGAGGAGTTTGGCAGAGGCAAGACTTGTATCCATTTTTGATTGGTACATTCGTGTCCCTTTCTAAGTAAGATCGGCTGATTTTTCATTACATGTTATACCAACGTGGCTTGGGATACACTGAAGGCTGATAGCCCAGCTGTTATGCCGGAGGCGTGAGATTGCTTGTATGTATGTATAAGGTAAAAATGAATACAAAATAGGAGTTAAAATCATAATGTTTCAGAAATGCATGCCAAAACCAATTGGCAAAAACTGCCAATTGAACTCATTGAGTTTGTACATACATATGTGCACCTCAGTGTTTCCTAATCTCCAATCTTGTTTTGAACATTTCTCCCCTTTTCTTATAATCACCATTGATAAATTACTTAGATGTGTAAACATGTCATAATTGTCGGTGTTTCCGAGGAGGCCAATGTGTATCAGCCCAGCCGCATTTGTGGCTCCTCTAATTCTACGAGATTCTTTCTCTCACATTCATCATCACTTTCAAATTCAATTTTTACTTCTTTTGGCTGCACTTGGACTAAAATTCTCTACTGAGGAGAGGGATCACACACAGAAATCGACTTCGATTTCGACGAAGCCTGTGTTTGCAGGATCAGCCTGCAGATGATGTCTCGATCACTACAAGTGATTCCAGTCTCGACAATTGGAGTTGGAGGTGATGACTTCTACTCACAGGATCTCTATTTTCCGTTCGACTTATTTACATAATTTTCCACTATTTTGGCCTGAAAACAACTTATTCAGGTGAAATTTACGTGCATTGACTTGAGACCTTAGATTCTGTTCAACTTATGGATGTTCAGTTCATTGAGAGTTGGCTGTAGTTCATTTTCAGTTTATGTAGGATAAAGAAATAGTAAAAAATGAAAAATGATGCTCAGATAAAAGCGAAGGGCGAAAAAATAATGGACTAAGGGAACCCATCTATTTATTAAATATAAAAATCTGACTTACCTTTAGGGCGTTCACCCCCGGGATCACGGCATTGAAGCGTGAGAAGAAAGCAAGAGGTCTAAGGAGAGGATTGAGGGAATTATGGGAAAATCGCACCAAACGCCGAGAGGGCAGCGAGAAGACTAAAAGCTGCAATGCACCGAGAGACAACTGCGTAACGCCAAGGGCAGCAGATTCCCATAGACCGCGAGAGAAGCTAGTGGCATAAGAATCACCGAATATACTGTGTCGGGAGCACTCGGCATATGGACACAGCGGCAAGCTGGAACCTCTCACGTAGAAGTCAGTCATAGGAATGGCGCGGGCTAGGAAGTCTCTCTTGGATTAGAGGACCGGTGGTTACTAAATAAAAATAACCGCGACTCGTAAAATGAGTGTCGCAAAAATTAAAATATTTGAATGCCTCTCACATGGTAATTAATTCTAACAAGAATTAATGCTAATTTTAATGAAAATAAAACAAGTTTATAATGCATAATATCACGTAAATTGGCTTAAATGTATAGAATAATAATATTACATTTTTGCAACCAAAACTCCTAATTTCCAGGGATATTTTTAGAAGTTTTGTTTTGGCTAATAATGTTTCGTAGTACACAATATGGTAAAATTGCACTCGTCATAAAAGAATAATTCAAAAGAGGAATAAAGGAGATAGCAGACCAGAACTTCACCATTTAGTCACTCTACCATTTAGTACGTAACTTACCAGCGTTTTGCACCTCGAATCTACCATTTAGTACGTAACCTCCTATCCTTCAGTACCTCACCTTCCACCATTTAATAAGTAACCTCCCATCGTTTGGTATCTCACTCTACCATTTAGTACGTAACCTACCAGCGTTTTGCACCTCGAATCTACCATTTAGTTCGTAACCTCCTATCCTTTAGTACCTCACCTTCCACCATTTAATAAGTAATCTCCCATCGTTTGATATCTCAGCTCTACCATTTAGTACGTAATCTCCGATCCTTTAGTACCTTACCTTCCACCATGTAGTACATAACCTCATATCCTTCAGTACCTTACCTTCCAACATTTAGTACATAAACTCCTATCCTTCAGTGGCTCACCTTCGACTATTTAGTACATAAATTCCTATCTTTTAGTACCTTACCTTTCACCATTTAGTACATAACCTCCTATCCTTCAGTGCATCACCTTCCACTATTTTTACATAACCTCCTATCCTTTAGTACCTTACCTTCCACCATTTAGTACATAACCTCCTATCCTTCAGTGCATCACCTTCCACTATTTAATACATAACCTCCTATCCTTTAGTACCTAACCTTCCACCATTTAGTACATAACCTCCTATCCTTTACACACGCACTCCAAAGACTTTAGGCGCCTAAATACCTACTATAAATACACAACTTACAACAGTAAACTCCACGGGAAATTGCCCACACTGCTTACTCGAAGTTCGCTCATTCTTATAAAAAGCTCAATTGCAAAAACCAAAATATACCAAATACTTTCTCATTTTACGTGCCTTGTTTTACTGGCGAATTAATTTCACTGCTAAGCGCAGTTTAAGAAAACCACAACCATTAAAAACTACGTAACATGACAAATTCCCATAGAAAGGCACGAAACCGACAGTTTGTAAATTATGAGCACTGCTTTTCCTGTGATATGATATCACATGAAGTATTCAAACAAAATTCCTAGGATCTTGTGTCACTTGAACTATCGAAGGAAATGCCCAAAGATGTGAACTCAAATGACGTATTCAATAACAATTTCTTGGAAATCCTTCCAAGTATTGGAAGGGATCTTATGGCTTCACCCGAAGTATTGGAGGGAAATTCCTGTGTTGAGATCTCGCAGGAAGTATTGAAGGGAAATTCCTGTGATCTGACCTCACACGAAGAATTCAGAATTCCAGAATGGAGGTATTTTCCTTACAGAAAATCCTTATAATTTAAAGCTTGTGAAATAATGAAATTATTAATTTTTAAATAAACAAATTACTTTAACAAGAAAATAAAATCTGTTTTCACGTATTAAAGGTTTTACGTTAAATAATCGGCCTGCCTTTTAGCGTATTTCCTCCCTCCCTCCATAGGGAGCAAACCCGCTTATAATGTTGGCCTCTAACGCAATCCGGAATTGCCGGCTAGATTATTTCACGTTTCAGAACCAATAAATCACAAAAAAAACAGTGGTTCAAATTTGTATGTGTATATATATATATATATATATATATATATATATATATATATATATATACATATACTTGCTATGCCCGCGACTTCGTCCGCGTGGATAGTGACTTAGAGCAGCAATTTTGGATTATAAACACCGCCGTGATGGTATTTTAAAAAAATCTACTTTCCAGTAATGCTTCTCTATACACGATATAAGCCGTATAGCAATCGGGGGATCAAGCATACAGGCTGCTAGGATTGCTAAACCTGACAGAGCCACTAAGCTGAACCCTTAAGGATCGTTAAACCCTAGCCCATAGATGTCTGACACACAGAAGACATACAGACAAACATTCTAAAAATTAGTGTTTTGGGTACTACTGCGTTGATAAATGCCCAATAGTATTTTTTTTTTCATATATCTTCCATGTACAGACAGCGATCCGTTAGAATTTTATTCTATTTATAGATAGATTACGGCTTCGTAATTTCGGTCCAGAGTACCCCCCCCCCCCTCCTAATGAACCGATTTAGTTTATTTTTACAAAATATTTTTCTATTAATGTCTTTAGGAAAGTGGAAAATAATCCAGTTACCTCGATAAACGATTCTTCCATTCTTTACAGAAGCTCCGTAGAAGTTTATAATTATTTTATTCGTGTTTAGCAGCTCAAAAATCATGGTTTCAGGATTTGACCAAGATTTCGCCCCAGTGTGCGACGCTTCACCTTTTTTCTCTGGATCGCCTATAGTTCTTTCACAGTTTCAAGTTGAAGTGAATAACACCAACGCCCTAGCATTTTTTTACCCATAAATCACTCGTAAATATTATAAATAAAACATTTAATTTCAATTGCATACTTTTTCAATTTGGTTTATGAATCAGCATTCCATTGAGTAAAGATTCGCCTTTGCTATCCTCAAGCACTTCTAGAAGTTCGAATTCCATTTCCCAACACCTGGAATTGGTGGTTCGCCCTTTCCCTTCCAAGGTCCGGATATAGTCATTGCTGGACAGGGCTGCCAACCTCAAAACGTTCGAAATATAAATATTTCCAAACATCTGTTCGTTGTTCTTATTATTCCAGGCAAATTACAACTATTCGTTGAGTTCTTATAAACTGCAATAAAATAAAAAGGAAAAGTGTAATGTTCAACTTCAGAACTGAACATGACAGAAACCCTTCGACAACTTTTTCAATTAATTTCAGAAACATGAAGGCTACTCGCCCCCCCCCCCTTCAAGTTTATTCCCTGGTACAGTCCCTGGGAATTTATTTATTGTTCAGCCCCATTCATAAATCCATGCGAATATACATTGCAGCTATTTCCATCCGATCACGTTCCTATTACTTCAACTCGGAAATGTTAAAATAAAAATGAATAAAAAACATTGCCTCAACTGCCATTCTAAAAGGAATTATTCATTGAGGAATATTTGTTTAATTCGAGCTCAAAGATAAAAATATTAGCCGATAAAGGGGGCTCCCCGTGGTCTAGTGGGTAACGCCAGGAATTCTCATGCGGGAGATGGTGGGTTCGAGTCCCACCGGTGCACAGTGGGACCAAACGACATTTCGTATATCAAAAAAGGCTACAGCCTCTAAATCTTGACTGATTTCAATGGATTTTTATTTTAAATGAAAGCTAATAAAATTTAGAACAACTTTGTCAATAATAAATAATTCACAAACATTTACAATTGAACATAAAATAATATTTCATTTTTCATCAAAATTAATATCAGCACTGATATTGGTGAAATTAAACATTCAAATCTTGATTAGATATGGACGAAATCAGACTGACACATCTTCAAAACGTATATTTATCTTAATTCAACAATGAGATAATTGAAATAATATGATTTGATTTTTGAATGATTTGAACATGGAGTTTTTTTTTCAATCATTCAATCATGATTTTAATGTTTAAATGCAACGATTTCAGTGCTGATATTAAGTTAGATAAAAAATAAAACATTATTTTAAGTTCAATTGTATAAGTTCGTGAATTATTTACACGTTTAATCAACGAGGGAAACAAAAAAAAAAAAATCTGGCTAGACAAGATTTAGAGGCTGTAGCCTTTTTTTTAAACACGAAATGTCGTTTGGCCCCACTGTGCAGCGCAGGAATTTTCTCATGGGTCGTTCTGAAAATTCCTGCCGGCACCATGGTTGTTGGTGCTAATGACACCATGGATGTAGGAGCCAGATGTCGGTGTATGCGATAAATCGTTGAGGTGTTTTTGTTTAAACTAAGCGTACATGTGAAAAATAGTCGGTAATTAAGCATTTAGAGATAATTGTTTGATTTGATGGTAAAGATAAAAATAGCCGGTAATGAAGCCTTTCGGGATACTTGTTTAATTTGAGCACAATGATGGGGTGAGTCGGTGATGAAGCCTTTCGGGATTTTGGTATAATTTGAGCACAATGATGGAGTGAGTCGGTGATGAAGCCTTTAGGGATACTTGTTTAATTTGAGCACAATGATGGAGTGAGTCGGTGATGAAGCCGTTCGGTATACTTGTTTAATTTGAGCACAATGATGGAGTGAGTCGGTGATGAAGCCTTCCGGGATACTTGTTTTATTTGAGCACAATGATGGAGTGAGTCGGTGATGAAGCCTTCCGGGAAACTTGTTTAATTTGAGCACAATGATGGAGTGAGTCGGTGATGAAGCCTTCCGGGATACTTGTTTAATTTGAGCACAATGATGGAGTGAGTCGGTGATGAAGCCTTTAGGGATACTTGTTTAATTTGAGCACAATGATGGAGTGAGTCGGTGATCAAGCCCTTAGGGTTACTTGTTTAATTTCAGCGCAATGATGGTGTGAGTTGGTGATCAAGCCTTTAGGGATACTTGTTTAACTTCAGCGCAATGATGGAGTGAGTCGGTGATGAAGCCGTTCGGGATACTTGTTTAACTTCAGCACAATGATGGAGTGAGTCGGTGATCAAGTCTTTAGGGATATTGGTGCAATTCGAGCATAAATGTAAAAAAAAAAAAAAAAAAAAAAAAAAAAAAAAAAAAAAAAAAAAAAAACCTGCGCTTAATAGGCGTTTTAGGGCGTTGGATAGGAGCATTAAGTTCAATGTAACTTATGATGTACGTCACTTTTTCGGAAAAAATATACTTTGAGTTTTTAAGTAACTCTCCGATTTTATATCCAAATTTATCGTCTTTTGGATAAACGATTTTTCTAATATAAATAAGCAAATGACCAACATACAGGCAAGATTTGACTCAGGGAGTAACATGCTCACGGACATTAGAATACATTCGCAAGAGATGTTACGAATTTAACTCTGAAAGCTCTATTCGAAATATTCCTCAAATATTCCATTCCCCTGGTTAAGATGTAATATGTCGGCGTCAAACTGAATCATAAGCCTTTCCGATATCAAAAGAGACGGCTAAAACAGATTCTTTAGAAATAAATAAGTCCAATATTTTGTTTTCTAAGGTAACAGTGTGATCTATAGCCGAGTTATTTGGTCTGAAGCCCACAGTTTTCATCAATGAACCATAAAAGCCTCTTATTTAATATCTCAAAAACCACAAAAGTACAGCTTGTCAGAGCTATTCTTCTGAAATATCAGCTGATTTCGCATCTTTATTCGTATAATTAGTATTATAGTATAAGGGGATGGTGGGAGCTCGCCGACCAGGCTATAAGCTGTGGGCTGTAGGGTGTATTTCCAAGTAAGGGCCAACCCCTTTGTCACATATCTGGGCCCATAAAAGCATTTCACGAAAGATCGAACCAAAATAATAACTGTTCCTATTTCAATCTTTTCCAAATGACACTAGGAATAAAAACGGAACCGTGCTTAGATGACGCAGTTCCTGTGAGTCGGGCCCTGTCTGTCGGACTCTGTTTCCCAGTTTTTTATTTTTGTATGTTTTTTTTTTATATTAGGAAAATGTATTTGTTGATTTATTTTTGTTTTGTAATAAAGAAGAAATTGTCTTTCATTTTCATCTAGATAAAAGTGTCTAAATTTAAAAAGTGTGATAATGGACACAATGTGAAATTTAACATTAAATCTGTCTGGGCGAAAGCTAAAATGAGAAATATAAAAGAGGGATCTCTTAGATTCTTATTTGGGCGAGTTTTAGTTCTTATTGGAGACAAAGAAACGGTCACAAAAATGACTTGGCTGCTTTATTCCAGTTTAAATCATTCAAATTTACCAGTATTGTTCTTTACCTAATCATATGTAAATATTGCGGGTAATTAATTAAGTTTTTAAAGTAATAACATAGGCACACAAGATAAAAAAAAGTGGCCTTTTCCAAAGACACCATACACATTCTAATGTATTTCCATACGCTGAATTCGAATCCGACTGCCAATCAGACTGCGAGTCGAACTGGAATGCGTCAACTGGTCGACGTTACAAGCCGGCTTGTACCAACGGAGGGAGGGAGCTACCACTAATAAAGTCCGACTTGCAGGAACTCCGTCATCTTAGCGCGATTTCTTTGTTACCCCCTAGTGACACTTCTAAAGTAATGGAAACAGTTGAAGCGGTTGTTTTGATATTTCGTGAAAAACGTATCTTGAATAGAAGCAATATTTTAGGTGTCAACCTTCAAGTAACTTAGAAGGCCCTTGTCCAGGTAGACTTACAGGACCGAGAATAAAGAAAGGTTGATTGAACCCTACCGTATAGCTCGACAACTCATTTAACTGTTCAATGCATTTCAATAAAACAATCAATTATAAAGTGAGGGAAAATGGTGGGGGGGGGGGGGGGAATGTTCTAAAGACCTACACCAACACCAATGAAGAAGTACAAAGTATTCACAAGACGTTTTCGAATCACTCTCTTAGAGAGCTATATTTTTAACAATACTTTTTCTTAATTATTTTATGTATCCTGTGTTATTGATAAATACATTTTCCTACAAGAAGCAATTAAAAAAAATCAAGAAATAAAAACAGACAAAAATAACGGTTCAAGTAAGGGAAATCGATTACTTCAAAGTTTTAAGCAGTTATTTCGACGATTGAGATCGCCTAATCAAAACATTCTTTAGAACCTTTTTTTTAGAGCATTTAGTAAGCTTCCAAATGGTAACCTTCTACTTACCTAGATTTCGAACCGTTTACAAGATATTAAGGAAAATATACGAATATATACGAATTTCCTGTTCCAAGGAACACTTCATGTCTATTAATAAACATACAAACCGCAACCAAACTTTAAAAATCTTTATTTATATGTATTTCAAACATGCAGAAAATGTTTCAACTGAATCCCATGATTCTAAGTACACTAAACAAAAACTTTATTCGACAATTATTTCTCCATTTTTCTCGAAAACGGTTAATGCTATCGCCTTAAAAATGGTTTCATTCGGTTTTCTAGGCCATGAAACCTATAAAACGAGCACTTGGAAGCATATGAAGCAAGTGTATTGATTTTTTTTGTGCGAATTTCGCTCCAAAAACAATGTTCCGGTGTTCGGATTCTGCTAGTTAACGGACTTGATCTTTTAGATTAGACGAAAGGTTTTTGTGCCAAATTTCATTAAAATCGGACCATTATTCGCTGAGATAGAGCGTGAACAGACAAATATATATACAACTTTGAACCACCGTTATTTTCGTTTTCTAGGGGTTCTGAAACGTAGCCTTTTCTAGTCGGCACCCGATTGCGCCATGAGGTCAACCTTATAAGCGGGGTTCCTTCCTATAGATGGAGGGAGGAACCGCGCTTTAAGAAGGCTACTGATGTTTGATGGAGGAACATGGAGAGGGCTTTGGAGACATCCCTCGCACACTCCATAAAGCGGTTCAAACAGGACTTGCCTTGATGATGATGGGCGTGTAAATATAGGGTTGGCAAATAAGTCCTTTCGGTTTTTTAAGTTGAAAGAAAACTATTGTATATTTTGAACATAATTTTTATTTTAATCTACAATGTAATGTCCATTTTTTTTTCTATTACTTTACCCCATCTCTCCATCAGCTGAATAATCCCATGCTCATAGAATGTCTGTGGTTTATTAGCGAAAAAATGATCAAGGTGCTCCCTGACACCCTGTTCGTTTTCAAACCGTTTTCAACCTAAGGAATTTTGTAGAGACCGGAATAAGTGGTAGTCACTAGGAGCAAGGTCCGGTGAATAGGGAGGGTGGGGCAAAAGATCCCATCCAAGGGCTAACAATTTGTTGCGGGTGCCTAACGAAGTGTGGGGCCTGGCATTATCATGATGGAAGACGACACCCTTTCGATTTGCCAGTTCTGGGCGTTTTCGTCGAATTGATTCATTCAATTTTATTAATTGTGAGCAGTATAGAGTGGAATCGATTGATTTACCTTGTGGCAGCAGGTCATAAAAAATCACACCCTTGAAATCCCACCATACAGAAAGCATTATCTTCTTTGGGTGCAATCCCGCTTTAGATGTGGTTCCAGGTGGTTCGTTGCTAGGTCACCAAGATTTTTTTCGCACCACATTATCGTAGACAATCCACTTTTCATCCCCTGTCACAAGTCTTTTAAGAAATGGATCGTTTTCTTGACGTTTTCGCAGGGAATCGCAAATGGAAATGCGTTTTGCCAAATTGGCTTCGGTCAGAGAGTGGGGGACCCGAACATCCAGCCTAGAAACGTAGCCGAGCTTCCGCAAATTATTTTCTACGCTTGCATGTGATATATCTAGGGCCTCAGCAATGTCTCGCACTGATTGGGAAGGATTTTGATCGACTACACCCTTAACATCAATGCTTTCAATTTCTTGTGGACGACCAGGTCGTGGTGCTTCGTTTATGTCAAAATTCCCTGCCCTAAACTTGGCAAACCAATTTTGGCACGTGCGCTCTGTTAAGGCTTTATCCCCATAGACCCCGCATATTTTTTTATCAGCCTCTGCAGCTCGCTTTCCTTTTTTGAAATAATACAGCAAAATATGCCTATAATGCAATAAATTACCGTCCATCTTCTCAGCTGGATCACAAACGCAATACTGACCTAATCTTAACAAGTGTCGACAGACATAACTGTTTACCTATTACAAATAGGATAAACAATCCTCTGTTGGGATTAATTGCATCAGATAAATGTGACATATTGTAAACAAAACATGAATACAAAAACCGAAAGGACTTATTTGCCAACCCTATATCTTCTTTCAAAGGACTTTCCTGCTTTACATGACAAATATTATTAGCGAACAAAACTTATAGCAAACATATTCAACCTTTGTTAGCGCGTTTCCTCTGTCCTTATGACGCCGGCCATGTGACGCAATGTGTGCCAATGAGAAATGTCTATATCGGTTTTCTGTTGTGTCACCTAAAGAAGGGAGATTTCAGGTGCCACAACAGAAAACCGACGGTATCTTAAACGGAAATGGCAACCCCGCCCCTTCCGAATGTTCGCCCTAGGAAAACACTATTGCCAATATTTTTCTCATTTTGTTGCCTTATTTTACTAAAATACTCATTTTACTGTTAAATGCAATTAAAAACAAAAATCAACCAATTAAACAGAGACAAACCCCGTTCGTCAATTGACATTTACCCATAGAAAATTACATTTGAATCATTCTTGCAGAGAATTTAGAATGCTTTCGAATGGTCACCCGCCACATCTCACGATTTTTAACCGTTTTCGAGATATTTACCAAAATATATGAAGATATATAAGAAGGAAACTATTAGAGGAGTACCTGCAAGCATATTAACTCGAAATCGTAAGCGTTACGATTTTTTTCACCCGAAAATTCGTGAAATTAGACTAAAGATTTTGGTACCAAGTTTCATCAAACTTGGACCATTTTTGAGCCTATGGGTGGACGTATAAACAAATACACACACACACACATATATATATGCATGTGTATACAGTAGACTCTTCCTAATCCGGCGTCGTCGGGACCGGGATACAGTCAAATTAGAGAAAACGAATAGAGAATTCAGTTAGAAGCGGTCACTTATGTTTTTGAAAAACCTTATTATTTGAGGATATAATAACATGTAGCATTTTTAATATTGTATATTTAAAACTGAAATATAAAATAAATTTAAAATATGTAAATCCTTGCTATTGTATTATTTACAAGTGCATATGTATGTAAAGGTTTCAAGGAATAAAAATATGTAGACAGTTAAAGTAAATACAACTGGCGTTACTGACCTCAAAGGTTGTCACGCCATAAATCCAATCAAAAAAGTAAAAACTATATACAAAATATTTAATTATAAACTAAATCACATACGTATGCTTAAATATCAAAAACTAGTTGCACGGAAAATCAGGTGTTCAAGCTTCAGGTGCCTTAGTAGAAACATTTATTTTCTCTCAAATAAATTGAGTCTCCCGGAAACGGAGGAAACCAGCAACATACTTTTCGAAGGAGCTAATCAATATTTTTACTTCCTACTTTTGAATATTTTTTTGTCCTTGAGTCAGTTAACTGAGCAAGCAATTGAGGCAAATGTCTCATGAGCATTCTCGGCGTGGTTTTAAGTGAGTTTGAAAGGGAAGTGTTTGTGCTCTGGGATTGGGATGGTAAGACAATTTGTAATGAAACGTTACGAAACGGGATTTTGCCAGTTCTTGAACGAAAGTGATGTCGGTAATTATGTTGACTTTGCATTCATAGTTTTCAAGAGAAGCGATTTAATTTTTTCGGACAAAGCAATACTGTCAGGTGTTTGCTCTGATAATCAGGCAGAGTAATTGGGATTACTCAATGCCGTTGTGTACATCATTAAAAATATTGCTTCGAGACAAGCAGTTACTATACACATTCCCAGCAAAATACCAATTGACTGAATAATGAATTTTAAAGTGGCCAGAAATATTAGATAACAGGGTCTTCTAAGCTCAGGAAGCAAGATAACTGTTATTATGAGCTGGATTGAAGTACACACCGGACTTGTCGGAAACGATTTAACCGATGATCAACCCAAACTACCACGACGGACGAACTATTACCAATTTAACTCATTGAATGCCACAGTAATTTTCAAGATTCCGTTCAAGGAAGACAATTTAATTTAATCATTTTTCTTATTGGAAACTATAATTGCAGTACTTAATAATCATCGTAAAGCATACACAATTTGTTTCTTGAACAAAAAAAAATGAACCATCTTGAAGTTGCTCTATGAAACAGAATGTTCTTCACGGAAGCCAACTACAAGTTAATTCTAACTCAGACATGCTTCGACCTGTTGTTATGTTATTGTATCGCTTAAATTTTTGTACTCTTTCTTGAGGCCAGCTTTTCATAGCAACGCTGGTTTACTACGAGTTACCTCGTTACCGCCCGAGGCAATAACGCAAAGTACGAGATAACTCATAGTTGGCAATGAACGTGTTAAGAATATAAAATCTTTAGTGCGCTCGAGCATTGAACCCAGGTTCTCCAGCATATAAGTACAGTGCTCTACCACTGAACTAACCTCGCTCCCTAACTAAATGTGAGGTGGGTATATGGATTAAAACCATATACGTGAGGTTTACTAAAATCCTTGTTATTTACGTACATATGAAACCAATTGAATTCGAGCGGCTTTGAAGCCAATAGAAACGGTTGATTGAACTCATATTGATTTAGTATTCCCTAATCACTACAAGTATAGAAGAATTGAAGTATATTCCTTAGAAAGAAATTTCTTTCCTGCTCAGAGGATGTTATAAAATAAGACTATTTCAGGCTAGAGTCATTACAGAAATACGCTAAAATAACGTAGTTCCTATAGGAACTTTCAAAATACATCTGACATAAACCATATATATCCACGTCCCATGAAAATGATGTTGCGCATTCTAAATTTATTTTCCTCCGAATACATATTTTATAGATGATTATCCAGAATATTTGGTAATAACAACAAAGGTATCATACTTGGTTTTATCAATTTAAAAAGTTAACGGCCCTAGGAAGGTTAAGGGGTAAGTAGGAGTAAGAGGTTTAGAAGATAGCGGAATAGTGAATGAAAGAATGTCGTGAATCGTGATAGTAAAAACCTCTGGACGGATTGTGTTTTAGATTGAGCTTCAACTACAAGGAGGTTGGCCCACTTTCCAGACAACCACTCTCCTCAAGTTCCACTCAAACATCTCCAGCCTCTTTCTCGACTCTTTTTATAACTTCATGTATAATTTCACTCTTCCAAAGGGCTCTCTTACTCTTCTAGCCACCGTTACTCCTATACCACTACTCTACCAGGTGCCTTTAGGCCTATACCACTACTCTTCCAGGAGTCTTTAGGCCTATACTACTACTCTTCCTGCTACCGTTACTCCTACATCACTACTCTACCAGGTATCTTTAGGCCTATACCACTACCCCTCCAGGTGCCTTTAGGCCTGTACTACTACTCTTCCAGCTACCGCTACTCCTACATCACTACTCTACCAGGTGCCTTTAGGCCTATACCACTACTCTTCCAGCTACCGTTACTCCTACATCACTACTCTACCAGGTGCCTTTAGGCCTATACCACTACTCCTCCAGGTGCCTTTAGACCTATACCACTACTCTTCCAGGTACCGTTACTCCTATACCACTACACTTCCAGCTAGCGTTACTCCTGTACCACTACTCTTCCATTTAATTTAAATTCAATAACCAATAAACAAATTAATTAATATAGGGGAAGGTGTTGTACCTCTGACCATATTGTGCCTTTGACCACCGAGGCTGTGGCGGCATGTAGCAACATTTTATAAATTGTTGTGTAATGAGTGCTTAGCTCCTTCACTGTAGGGCTTGTGTAACCTACTTTGGATTATTCAAGTCAATGAGGATTCTTGCAAAAAAATACTTATCCATTTTTATCATAAAAATGTAAGTTATTTATTGATGACGTTTTGCCTCATAATATTTTTTGTATTATGTCTTTTTAGACGGAAATCATTTGACAAAGTAGCTATTACAATAAGAAATATGGTGTAGCTTGTGAAATTAATTTATCTTAATCCTAAAATTTGTAGCATGCTTTTTAATTTGTACTACCAGGGTCTTGTACCTCTGACCACGACTAGTTGTTGTTCCAAGGTATACCTACATGTTGTACCTTTGACCACTTTACGATTATTTTTTAAAAAATTAATTAAAAATATTAAATGTTAAGCTAGAACCTTGAAAAAAATAAATATGATAAGCAATAGAATGCTAATTACAATAAAATAAAATAAAATGAATTTAGCCTTAATATTCAAGCTAACAAAAATTAAATTGTGCAAAGTGGTCAAAGGTGCAACAACTTCCCCTATATATATATATATATATATATATATATATATATATATATATATATACAGGGTGTCCCAGTATATGTGTCCACCCCCTTTTCCTCCTAGAGTAGTTGGAATTTCGAAATGAAACTTGGTAGGTCTTAGTTATGTTGCATGAGGTTACTTTTGAAGGTTTAGTTGACTTTGTAACATTCTCCAGTTTTTCTCCAGCGCATCTAACTCTTGATTTTCCAATGGGCATTCATAATACCCCGTTAAATATTTAATCTACAACTTTGATCTTGGTATCATCTGAAAGGAAAATTAATAGGCTACAACGTTTACATTAAGGTGTTTTTACGTACAAGACTTGGTTTCAGTGATAAATAGGAATTTGTCTACGAAAGGGCGATATTTTTTCAGTTTTTTGCGTTTTACGCGCAAACGGTGCGTCGGATCAAAAGATGTCTCGGAATAAATTAGTCTTAAAATTACATTTTCTATCAGAAGTCGTCATAAAAATACCTGCCGCCATTAGAAAATCGAGAGTTAGATGCGCTGGAGAAAAACTGGAGAATGTTACAAAGTCAACTAAACCTTTAAAAGAAACCTCATGCAACATAACTAAGACCTACCAAGTTTCATTTCGAAAAACTCTAGGAGGAAAAGGGGGAGGACACATATACTGGGACACCCATATGTGTGTGTGTGTGTGTGTGTGTGTGTGTGTGTGTGTGTGTGTAGATCCTAAGTTGAAAACTAAGATGTTCTAGGTAGTTGGTAACATCTTATTAAGTCTTCAATTGTTTTGTATTTTATATTACATTTTTGTTGTGGAGACGTTTCGGCTATAAGCCATATTCAATCCAATTGTCTCGGAAATACAATTAATTATACCGGTTAGGATATTATATTCATATTTTAACTTAATATCCTAACAAGTATAATTAATTGTATTTCACAGACAATTTGATTGAAAATGGCTTATAGCAGAATCGTTTCCACAACAAAAATGTAATATAAAATACAAAACAATTGAAGACTTAATAAGATGTTACCAACTACCTAGAACATCTTAGTTTTCAACTTAGGATCTACACACACACACACACACACACACACACACACACACACACACACACACACACACATATGGGTGTCCCAGTATATGTGTCCATCCCCTTTTCCTCCTAGAGTTTTTCGAAATGAAACTTGGTAGGTCTTAGTTATGTTGCATGAGGTTTCTTTTAAAGGTTTAGTTGACTTTGTAACATTCTCCAGTTTTTCTCCAGCGCATCTAACTCTCGATTTTCTAATGGCGGCAGGCATTTTTATGACGACTTCTGATAGAAAATGTAATTTTAAGACTAATTTATTCCGAGACATCTTTTGATCCGACGCACCGTTTGCGCGTAAAACGCAAAAAACTGAAAAAATATCGCCCTTTCGTAGACAAATTCCTATTTATCACTGAAACCAAGTCTTGTACGTATAAGCTGATACCAACTACTTATATATATATATATATATATATATATATATATATATACATATATATGTAGCGACGCTACTACTTGAGTTGTAAATAATCGCGACTCCTACCTCCCTACCTCTTTGGATAGAGTCCGAGTTTTGGCGCCTGTCAGGGGATTTATAAAAAACTTGGGAATTCGTTCTACTCATGTTAGTGATGTGAAAGTGCGTGCTGCTCTTAATTTCGACCCTAAATAGTAAATGCAGTTCTCCAGGTAATAATCGGCTTCAGTATGTACTCATCTCAGTCATGCATTTTGAGGATTGGTATTTTTTTGAATGCTTTATCGAATTATTATTATTACCAGGTCATTCAAAAAGTCCTGTCGTTTTTTTGGGGGAAATTATAAATAAATAAATATTTTCAAATAATCACCTTTATTCATCAAAATATCCACCGTTACAGTCGGTAACCTTCTCCCAACGAGATGGTAAAGCCCAAATTCCTTCCTTAAAAAACTGTTGATTTTTACTGCAAAAATAAGTGGTCAGTTCGTGAATTAGGTTGTCACGGTCTTGAAAACATTTCTGTCTCAGATTGTTGTCGAGATCTCTGAATAGGTGATAATCAGTGGGTGACAGGTCAGGGGAATATGGTGGGTGAGGCAAAACTTCCCAGCCTATTTCTGTCAATTTTTGACAGAAATTTGAAAAATTGACAGAAATAGGCTGGGAAGTTTTGCCTCACCCACCATATTCCCCTGACCTGTCACCCACTGATTATCACCTATTCAGAGATCTCGACAACAATCTGAGACAGAAATGTTTTCAAGACCGTGACAACCTAATTCACGAACTGACCACTTATTTTTGCAGTAAAAATCAACAGTTTTTTAAGGAAGGAATTTGGGCTTTACCATCTCGTTGGGAGAAGGTTACCGACTGTAACGGTGGATATTTTGATGAATAAAGGTGATTATTTGAAAATATTTATTTATTTATAATTTCCCCCAAAAAAACGACAGGACTTTTTGAATGACCTGGTATTATCACATTATTATTATTATAATTATAGTTCATTCTATAATTACGTTGTGCATGCTCAGTAGGGTTGATCTGTTTGTTTATTTATTGTTAGAAGTTAAGTGAATGCCAAGTGATTTATTTTTTTTTGCATCAGTTTTGAAAAACATATATTTTTTTATACGTTTATTCGGTGAAATAATTTTAATCCCAGAGTACGTAATGATGTAAACAACCTCCAAAGAGGTCCAGCCTCTTTATATATATATGTATATATATATATATATATATATATATATACATATATATATATATATATATATATATATATATATATATATATATATATATATATATATATTCCATGCTTTCCAAATGACTCTTGGGATAAGATGGTTGTGGGAACGCGCTAAGATGACGTAGTTCCTACGAATTGGCTTTTTTTCCTCTTTTCATTAATTATAATTCATGCAAAGTTGATTACGGCGATCAATTGCCAACAGCAGTCAATTAATTAGATTCAATTTGAAATTCTAGAATACATTTATATTGGAAATTTATGAAAAATAAGGGTTGGTTAGAGAAATCATTGAATTTGCAAAGGAGAAGGAATCCACTTTGAAAATCCAACTTCCTTTATAATACTCAATCAGGGGGGGGGGGAGAATTATTAAGTCGTTTCTGGGAGGAAATTTATCTCGCCTATAAGCTCTACGCTTTTCCAATCAAGCCCTAATCAGTTTCCAAATAAAATCCTATCTAATCAGTTTAATTTATTCATAAGGAAACTACGCAGGGGGAGGAGGGGGAGATTTGAAAGCCTCGCGATCAGTAAACCCTTTTTCCTCCACTCCAATTGCATAAGTAGATTTCCTCTTCTATCATCTGGAAAATATCTCTTCTCCCTAGTACTCTCTTAAATATATCTCAAGTATTTGCTCCTATCAGCCCTCTTGGGCTTTTAGTGGTAGCACTACAAGCACTAACACAAGTGGTGACACCCCAATCACTAACGCTAGTGGTGGCACTACGAACACTAACACAAGTGGTAGCACCCGAATCACGAACGATAAGGTTGTCATCCTAATCAATAACCCTAGTGGTGGCACTAATATCACTAACGCTATTATTCGTGGCACCACAGGCACTAATACTAGTGGCGACACAGGAATCAGTTATACTAGAGGTGGCACTACAATAACTAACGCTATTTGTGGCGCCACAATCACTAACACTAGAGATGACACTACAATCACTAACACTAGTGGTGGCACTACAATCAGTAACGCTAATGGTGACACTGGCTCTATCAGACCCGTCAGCTTATTTAGCTTCCTAACGAACTTTCAGGATATTATAAAAAGCTAAATAACACAAAAAAGATTCTACTTCAATCTAGGAGGGAATTAAATAAAAAAAAGCCCGACTAGCAGGAACTGCGTCATCATAGCGCGTTTCCGTACTTGCCCCTGTGCCATTATTATTATTATTAATAAGTGATCGCTACTATGGCGACTTCACTCTTCCCAGGTGGTAGCTGTATGGTCCAATGAACCAGCATCGTGATTAAAAATTTAATTCACTAATAAACAGTGGTATGGAAATGCCTGTAATGTTCCAGAAAGCCAATGGTTATTCAGCAGATGTCTTCAAATGAGATTGTGTAGTTAATTGTTGTGTAAGTAGGAGAATATTGTGTTTATGTACTAGCTGCTGTCCCTCAACAATTCTTTCATGTTATATGGAATATTAAGGTTGTGTCGTCTTCTGCACTCCGTAAGTAGGTGTTTACGGTAAAGTCTCTATTGCATATATTACAGGTTGGTTTGTTAAGTCCTGTCACGAGATATTCGTGTGTTAGTTTTTTTTTTTTTTTTTTTTTTTTTTTTTTTTTTTTTTTTTTTTTTTTTTTTTTACGGCGCATCTACATCTAGGTCATTAGCGCCGACAACCAGGGTGCGGCGAGGAATTTTCCCAGCGAGCCCTGAGATGAGAAAATTCCTGCCGGAGGTGGGAATCGAACCCACCATCTCCCGCTTATGAATCCAGCGCGATAGCCACTAGACCACGGGAGACCCCCTCGTGTGTTAGTCTTGTGTGGCCAATTCGGAGTCGAGCAAATACAATTTCTTCTCGCCTGTTCTCTCGGTAGCTGGATGTCCACTCCTGAGTAGTAGCTTTGATTGTACGTAATTTATTGTTGGTTAGTCGAGTCCAGCTATCTTGCCAATAATTTAAATAATTTATGCCTGTGTCATTAGGAAATTTTATAACAAATATAAAAAATGGTCCAATTTTTCACAAAAATAATATGTATGAGATTATATTTGTACGATACAAAATCGTAGAGTTCATTTGAGAGTTTTTACCGCATCCTGCTTACTGGCGTATTTGACATTTTACTAAATTGTAATTAATCTAAAATTACATCATTTTAAAAGTTTTTTCACTTATTTATTTTTTTTTTATATGTTTGCCAAAATAAATACACAAAAAAAGACTTGGGGCCCTGGTGGAAATTTTTTCGAAGCCATCGGTCCTGTAAGCGTTAATAAATTGTGTTTGCTTTTTTTTTACACTATTTAAAAAAATCCGCAAAAACTGGTATATAATTAAGTTAACTAATTTAGTAAGTATAAATAATTAGTAGGAACTCTGTAATTATGAATAGAAAGATCCAAAGCTGAAAATATGTAGAATGAAATGGCTAAAACATTAAAACATATTGAAAAATACAAATTAGGAGCACACTGTAAAAGAACAAAAAAGAAGTTGGCGGATTCTTCAGATAAACACTATTTTGGAAAATTGTTTGCACCAACATGCATTTTCCAGTTGTCAAACGTGAAATGACGCCGGTCTGATTTTATAAGGTGAGTGTACAGAGGTGGGGTCACCGATCAGGCCCATTTCTTTTTTCTTGTGATTCTACATCGAAAAATAGTCCACAGATGTCCGAGCGTTTCGTCCAATGCCCCTTAGGAACTAAGAAATAAAAAAAAATAGGTTGAAAATTCATTATTGTATATCTCGAGTTAGGAAAATGATATTGACATGATTCTTTCCCTACTCCATCCGTCTTAGAGATTAGATTAAAGGGACAATATAATTTTTAAACCAAAATTTGTTATATTTTCATTTAAAACGCATCTGCTCCTAGGCCATTAACGCCGGGGAACCACCTTTCCTTCTTGCAAAATTCTCTTGAAAATACTCAGTGACCTAGACTCAATGGTTGAAGTATTATTTTCTTTTTTGGCTCCCCCTTTATTTTTTACAATTAAAAAGTAAAGAGAATATCAAAATATGTAGCAGAACTATGTATTTATGTCCGAATATGTAAAAATATGGAGTTTTGATCTAATATGTAAAATAAAAAACCTTTTAAATGCTTTAAAATCACTTAAAACGCACTGAATCACATCAGCACTTACGATTCACGAATCAGAAGAAAATATGTAAATTTAATAATAACATCCGTTCCCTACTTATGAGGTTGACCTCATGACGCAATCTGAAAGTGCCTAAAAGAAATTTCTTGTTTCAGAACGCGTATATATTCGCACCCCCAAAGGCTGCAAAATGGTTCGACTTTGCTGAAATTTGGCTAAAAAATAGTTACCTAATTTCAAAGGTCTAGTTCGTAAAGCAGCAGAAACCGTCCACCGAATGGTTTTGGGGGTAAATTTCGTACGAAAAACATCGTAATGCTGTTTCGTATTAATAAGCTTTCAAGTACACCTTTTATAGACTGTTTTCGAGAAAAGTGGATAAAAATAGTTTTTCAAAGTAGTTTTCGGTTCGGGTACTTAAAATCGTTGGACTCAATATAAATATTTTCTACAAATAACGAAGTATTCGTATATTGGTATATTTTTTTAAATATCTCAAAAACGGTTAGAAAATCGTGCTAGTGCAAGGTGACCATTCGGAACCTTACTAAATTCACTAAAAAATTGGTTCTTAGAGAATTTTGGATAGGGCGATGTCAATTGGAGAAATAACTGCTCAAAACTTCGGAAGTGTTAGTTTTGATCTTTTGAACAGGGGTTTGTTTCTGTTTACCTAACGTTTTAATTGGTTACTTTTTTATTTTAATTTTATTTATTATTAAAATGAGTATTTAAGTAAAATATGGTAATGGGCGAGTCATATCTGCTTAGAAGACTATCCCCAAGAGGCCAAGTTCCAGACCCCTCCCGAAAACAGTTTGCCAATGAAAGTTATGATACCATCGTACTCGGCTAAGTTTTAGGCTCTTAATACCTTGTCAAGAACCTAATAATACCCTCTCACTTATTTGTGCAATTCCAGTTTGTGCATGGCCAGTTTTCTTTAAATGACCACCATAACGATCGGATTTATTATGAAATATCTGGCATTTAAACATTCAGGCCCTTAGGGCAACGATTCAGGAATATTATTAATGGTTTGATGACTTAAAAAGATCGGGTCTGCGTGAGCTCTATGAACATTGAAGCAGCCAAAGCCGTATGTAATTTAAAGAAAACAGGCCAAGTTGGAATCGCATAAATAAGTAAGAAGGCATTATTAGGTTCTTGAAAAGGTATTAAGGGGCTAAAACTTGGCCCAATGCTATATCATAACTTTCATACGCAAACTGTTTTTGAGAGGGACCTGGAACTTGGCCTATTTTGTTAACGTTAGTTTTTTTGGGGTGATTTCAATACTTTTTGTAAAGCAGTGTCGAGTTGGCTTGAGGACGATGACGCGGGGACGTGAAATGTGTTTTATTATTCTTTCTACTTTTTATTGAGTCGGTATTTCATTTTTTATAACTTTATAGTGCCTTCTAGCTTGATGAATGATTGGCAATTCCCTTCAGAAACTTATTAATTTTAAGTCTTAACTAATTTTGCCGTCGCCTTACATACATAGTTAAATAGAAGACTTGTACATAAAAATGTTAAGATGCGACTAAATGTTTCTTAAAACATTAAAACATCAAATATAGGTTCTCCTTGTCAAGACGATTCATTTGATACCCCACATGATGGGTTTCGGAAGAAATGATGGGTTTCCAACGGAACAACAAGTACAAAACCGGCACCCTCCCTGGAAGCGGAGTCAAACAAAACTTTTACGGATTTTCGATTATTACCTTTAATAACACTCTAAGCTCTATCATCCTGCAAAATTCAAGTCTCTAGCTTCTTGGGAAGTGCCTAATAATTTTGATGAGTGAGTATGTGAGTCGTATAAATTCCGATTTTCTTCGCCTATATCTCAGAAACTGTTAAATGCAGAATTATGAAAATCTCCAATATTACTTCGATCTTTTAGTATATTACCTGTGTATAATTTCATAAGTTTATCTTTAATTGGTTCAAAGCTGTAAGAGGGTTAAAGTCCGCTCTAATACTTCGTGTAATATACACACAGCGTGCGTAGGCCGGAACTTGGCCAGGCGCACTACCGTGCACCTAGATCACTTTCCTGTTGTGGCGCCTTAAATCTCCTTTCTCTATATTTTCCATGAAAGAGCAGAATCCACCAAAAAATGATTCTATTCCTTTACTAATGGAAATAGGGATATGAACAGAAACATACTGAAGCAATTCCTACCATTCAGACTTTTTCCCTGTTTAGGAGTGTCTGCCATGTTGGTTTTTCGGCTGATTTCTAGGAGGAAGGTCTTGATCCGGGAAGAATCGTAGGCTAAGTCAAAAACGTCTACCAGCTGACTGTCTGCATGTTTGTTCCTTACGCAAATCCATACCGTTCGACCGATATTTATCAAACTTGGCACATAGGTAGATCTTGATCCGAGGAATGTCCACCTTTCTTGAAAGTTCTTGATTTATGATCTTACCTGCATGGGTCGGCCAACCCCAGAAAGGCCTCCGCATAGAGGCAGTTGATAAGTCACAAGGTCTTCGAATCTCTCTTTGGAAATCTATTTTTCTAACAATAAGTTCTTTTTCTTATTTTACTTAACCTGTTTTATTGTAAAATACATTAAACAACTATACAATATTTTCCGGGTTGTCCTCCTCAGTGGGAGCGCACCGCGGCCGTCCGACTTATTGTGCTACCCCTTGTTTATCCAACTATAAGCAATTAAAAAATAACAGGGAACAAAAGAACCGTTTGAATAAACGAAATCAATTACTTCAAAGATTTAAGCACTTATTTCTCCGATTGGCATCGCCTAATCAAAACTTTCTTCAGAACCTTTTTTGTAGAACATTTAGTAAGCTTTCGAATGGTAACCTTCCGCTTACCAGGATTCTCAACCGTTTTCGAGATATTAAGGAAAGTATACGAAGTTCCCAAAGCTTTTTTCTCTGTTTATAAAATATATTATTCTAACCCTTCCTTAACGCCAAACGTAACCAAAATTTCAACATATTAGTATTGACAAAATTCAAACATTCAGAAAATGTTTCAACTAAATCCCATGATTTTAAGTACCCAAACCAAAAACGTTATTCAACAACTATTTTTCCAATTTTCTCGAAAACGGTTAAAGCTATCGCCTTAAAAATGGTGTCATTCGTTTTCCTAGGCCAAGGAGCCTATAAACCGATTACTTGCAAGCATGTGAAGTAAGCGGAACGATTTTTTCGCACGACATTCGCTCCAAAAACCATGTTCCGCTGGGTGGATTCTGCTGGTTAACGAACTTGACCTTTCAAATCAGACGAAACATTTTTGTACCACATTTCATCAAAATCGGACCATGATTGAGGCCAGGAAAGCGCGTATAGACATATATGTATGTATATATATATATATATATATATATATATATATATATATATATATATACAAATTTGAACCACCGTTATTTTCGGTCTCTAGGGGTTCTGAAACCCAAAATTTTCTAGTCGGCACTTCCGGCTTGTTTCATGAGGTCAACCTTATAAGTAGGGTTCCTCCCTATGTAGGGAGGGAGGAACCGCTCTAAAACGTGTACCAGCTTTGTCTCTGTATGTTTGTTCCTTATACATATCCAAACCGTTTGACTGATTTTGACAAAACTGGGCGTACATCCTGGTCTTGATTCGCTAGGTCAAAAATGTGTAGGACTTATAGTTCAGTGGTCACGGGTTCGAAACTGTGAATCCGAAAAGTTACAGATTTGCGTTATTATATTTTAGCGCGGTTCCTCCCTCCCCCATAGGGAGGAACCCCGCTTATAGGGTTGATACAATGAAACAATCCGGAAGTGCCGACTAGAAAATTTCGCGTTTCAGAACCCCTAGAGACCGAAAATAACGGTGGTTCAAATTTGTATATATATATATATATATATATATATATATATATATATATATATATATTTATATATATATATATATATATATATATATATATATTTGTCTGTTCGCTCATTTCTGGCTTCCCTGATGGTCCGATTTTGATGAAATTTGGTACAAAAATCTGTCGTCCAATTTGAAAGGTCAAGTTCGTTAACCAGCAAAATCCGCCCACTGGAAGATGGCGTTTGGGGCGAAATTCGCGCAGAAAAAATCGTAACGCTTACGTTTTTAAGTTCATAAGCTTGTAAGTACTCTTTTTATAGGCTTCTTGGGCTAGAAAAACGAATGAAACCATTTTCAAGGCGATAGCTTTAACCGTTGTCGAGAAAATTGGAAAAATAGTTTTTGAATTCCGTTTTTGCTTTGGGTACTTAGAATCACGGGATTCAGTTGAAACATTATCTGCATGTTCTAATTTCATTAAAACTAATATGTTGAAAGTTATGTTACGTTTGGAGTTAAGGAAGGGTTAGAATAAAATATTTTATGAACAGAAATAAAAAGTTTTGGTAACTTTGTATACTTTCCTTAATATCTCGAAAAAGGTTGAGAATCTTGGGAAACGGAAGATGACCATTAGAAAGGTCACTAAATGCTCTACAAAAATGGTTCTAAAGAAAGTTTTGATTACGCGATGTCAATCGGAGAAATAAGTGCATAAAACTTTAAAGTAATTGATTTCGCTTATTCGAACTGTTCTTTTTCTCTTTCATTTTGGTACTTACAAATATGGGATTCAGTTGAAACATTTTCTGCATGTTCTACATTCATTAAAACTAATATGTTGAAATTTTTGTTACGTTTGGAGTTTAGGAAGGGTTAGAATAAAATATTTTATTAACAGACATAAAAAGTTTTGGTAACTTTGTATACTTTCCTTAATATCTCGAAAAAGGTTGAGAATCATGGGAAACGGAAGATGACCATTAGAAAGCTCACTAAATGCTCTACAAAAATGGTTCTGATGAAAGTTTTGATTAGGCGATGTCAATCGGAGAAATAAGTGCTTAAAACTTTAAAGTAATTGATTTCGCTTATTCGAACTGTTCTTTTTGTCTGTTTCATTCCTTGTTATTTTTAAATTGCTTATAGTCAGATAATGTATTTGACAATAAAACAGATTAAGTAAAATAAGAAGATCAATTTATTGTTAGAAATGTAGCGTTCAAAGAGAGAGATCCCAAGGCTTTCCAAATGCCTCTGAGCGGAGGCCTTTCTGCCCGACTTATGGTATAGCTGACCCATACAGGTAAGATTGTAAATCAAGACCTTTCAAGACCGGTTTGTTTGAGATTTCATTTGGATAGCTGTTTCGCTATTGATCTAAACAAAGTAATAACTGTTTCTATTCTATGCCTTCATAAACACTAGAGATAAGAACGGAACCGCGCTAAGATGACGCAGTTCCTGCGAATCGGACTTTTACTATTACTTATTTGGTTTCTAATTTTTATTTTTTTCATTTTCTAGATGCATAAAGTAGGTGTAGCATCGCACGCCGGGTAACATCTAGTAAAGTATAATGTGCACGAAGATCAAGCTGATACCCACAAAATTGCTTACCAAGTTCCTCCAAGGATAATCTTCTTTTTTCTTTTTTTTTAAAGTTACTTTTGGCTTTTTTAAAGAGTTACTTTTATTTGTTTTCAAAATAATAAATGAATTAATTCTACCAACATTGGATATACTCTGAAATACCGACCTCATGTAATAGAACAATTCAACCCCAGTGTTGTTACCGACTCTGGGAGACCCCTTGCAATATTCATTGCCTAATTACGCCTAAACCAATAGATTTTGTTTGCCTTTAACTCATTCTATTTAACCTTTTGGCCGATAAATTGAAAGCACAGTTGTTCTACTGCTCACGTATAGTTCATTTTGCCCTTGACGAACGCTCCACGCAAGAAAAGATATACATTTACGAATAATAATAACCCCATACAAAAAAATTGTGTTCCTAAAAAAAATGTTTTTGTGTTTCAAGAGCCCCTCCCTTAAGTCGGTAGGCAGTACTCTAGGCAATTTTAATCAACGGTTGTAATTTTGGATACCTACAAATTCGAGTTGAAATTTTGGATTTTATAAAAAGCTTCTGTGTTATAAACAAATTTTTATTATTACAAAGTTATTCACTTCAATCAATACCAATACAAATCAATTTATAAATATCTAAATATTTTGTTTATAATATTTTTTTTCATTTATTAATTAAAGGTGCTCCGACTGCCAGGGTCATTAGCACCTCTAGCTTGCTTGTAATAAATATTTTAAATTAAAACACACTATGTAAATTTATGAACATATTTTGGAAACATCAACTCTTAAAAAATTACATGCTTGTCCCATTAATTTTTGACAGTAATATGTATAAGTAATGTGCAAATTTCACTATTAAATTTTAGTTGAAAAAGGTCATAAATTTGAGAAATATAAAAAACTGATTTAAGAAAAAAATTAGTACTCTAGATGATTAATAATAATTACGATTTTTTTTCAGAAGTCGCTTTTGTTCAATATTTTCTTTTGGTGCTCCGAACTCCAGGGTCATTACCATAACTAATTTTTAGATCGGTTCCTCCCTCCCTCCAAAGGAAGGAAACCCACTTCGGAGGTTGACCTCATGACGCAGTCCGGAAGTGCCGACACGAAAATTTTATGTTTCAAATCCCATAGATCAATAACACAAGGGTGGTTCAAATTTGTATATATATATATATATATATATATATATATTCAGGGGAAGGTGTTGTACCTCTGACCGTCTTGTACCTTTGACCACCGAGGCTCTCGCGGCACGTAGAAACATTTTATAAATTTTGGTGTAATTAGTGTTTAGCTCCTTCTCTAGAGGGCTTGTGTAACCTACTTTGGATTATTCAAGTCAAAGAGGATTCTTGCAAAAAATACTTATACATTTCTATCATAAAAATGTAAGTTATTTATTGATGACGTTTTGCCTCATAATATTTTTTGTATTAAATCTTTGTAGATGGAAATCATTTGACAAAGTAGCGATTACAATAAGAAACATGGTGTAGCTTCTGAAATTGATTTATCTTAACCCTAAAATTTTTAGCATGCATTTTAATTTTCACTACCAGGGTGTTGTACCTCTGACCACGACTAGTTGTTGTACCTTTGACCCAAGTCCTGTATTTATTAAACTTACAATTAATTATAATATTACTCAATACAACTTTTTTCTGCACTGCTGTGTTGTTTTTACCTGGTCAGAGGTACAACACCCCACATGGTCAAAGGTACAACTACATGTTGTACCTTTGACCACTGTAAGATTTTTTTAAAAAAAATTAATAAAAAATATTAAATGTAAAGCTAGAACCTTGAAAAAATTAAATATGATAAGCAATAGAATACTAATTACAATGAAATAAAAAAATGAATTTAGCTTTAATATTCAAGCCAAAAAAAATTCAATTGTGCAAAGTGGTCAAAGGTACAACACCTTCCCCTATATATAAATTTGAACAACCGTTATTTTCGTTCTTTTGGGGGTTCTGAAACGCAAAATTTTCTAGTCGGCACTCCCGGATTGCGTCATGAGGTCAGCCTTATAAGCGGGGGCTCCTAGGAGGGAGGGAGGACCGCGCTAAAAAAAGAAAAAAAATATTTAACTGAAGCAGATCGGAGTAAATGAGTTAAGAAGTTAGGGCTTTAAGAGCCCCCCCCCCCTTGGGAATGGGTGGGAGGGGGGGGTGAGAGTCTGAACACTTTGGGCATTGGAGGGTTAAGCGGTGAAGATCTCTGATAACCTCTGCAACTTCAAACTCCCTAAGTTTCTGCCTCATTAATAATCTTCTAATGAATTTCCTTTCTATTCTAGCGCGTTTCCTCTCTCCTCCATAGGAAGGAAACCCGCTTATGAAGTTGAGGTCAGTGACTAATCACCTTTCAGAACCCAGAGATCAAGAAAATAAAATATCATGAATTCCGATTTCCCGCCTAGATCTCAGAAAACCTTCCATGTAGAATTATGAAACTTTCTAATTTTACTCACATTCAGTTGTGTAATATCTGTGTAAAATTTCATAAGTTTATCTCTAACTTGTTCAATGTTATGAGAGTGTAAAAATCTGCTCTAATACCTCGTTTAACCCTTTGATGCATGATTTTTTCTTTTCTCATAAAAAAAAATCTGAGAGGTAGAAATAGGCCTCAGGATAACGGGAAAAGTATGGGAAAAAATTCATCAAGTTTTTTTTCGAGAAATTTATGAAAAACTGAGAGATGCCTGTAGGCATCATTGTGCGTATGGGGAGGAATGTTTTTGTGAATGAACATGTATAAGCATTTACATTTATTGAAACATATAAAGAATTTATGAGTTAAAGTTAAAAAGAACTCTCTCCTCCTTTCATCAAAATCACAAATGGTAATCCTTAAAACATGATTTGCCTTTAGTTAAACACACATAAAGTTCACATTTATCACAGTAACCACAAGTTTGGTTCTTGCAGTTTTCCATCCTGCATCTCATCTTCTGAGATTCATCAGGCAGTACATCCTCAATCAAATCGTTCAAATCTGAGAAGGGGCCATTCAAATTGTCGCCATTTACCTCTAAAACATTGGCTGAAAATACGCGAAGGTTCAGAAAGAACATTGTCATCGACATCTTCATCATCCTCACTACCATCTGGCGCTGTGATTATATGAAAAATCTGTTTCTCCTCTCCCCATTATCGATCGGATAATGGGATCCATCGCTCGGACCTCAGTACCAGATGCACAATGGGCCCACAGGAAACAAATGAACAAACACAAAAATTGGCACAAAAAAATAAAACAAAGTTTCAATTCGTAAAATACACCACTAGTAATAAGGAATATGATTTTTTTTAGGTCAGAATGGACGTTTTTAATAGTATTGTGGCCTTGCGAAACAGGTCCCCTTGGGGTCAGAAACCTGGTCCTGGTTTTGTCAACAGTAACTTCTTTATTCCTTCTTGGAAATAAAGTACAATGTTCAAAATCTTCCAGTCCCTTTGATACTTGATGCTTACAGGGACCGAAATATAATTTGAAAAAACTCGACATAGACCTCTGGGAGTGTAAAATAAAATATGATGCCAGCAGGCATCACGATGCAACAAAGGGTTAATATACACACAGTGTGCGTAGGCCGGAACTTGGCCTGGCGCACTACCGTCTGCCTAGATATTTTTTATTCTAAGTCATTATGATAAACCTTCACTCACCAGCCTGCCAATCTCAATTTAGTGAGTGTCAATAGACATTGAGATTGGCAGGCTGGTGAGTGAAGGTTTATCATAATGACTTAGAATAAAAAATATCTAGGCAGACGGTAGTGTCAATAGACCTATTTAGTGAGTGTCAATAGACACTTCCAGTTTGCGTCGGGTAGCCATCTTGGAAACAGTGCGCTTTGAAGTTCTTACTATAAATCGGTTTAAAAGTGTTTTTTAAGCAATATATTTGATTAGTAGTGTATGAAGAGGTGCATTTAAGCATCAAGCAACCTCTGAACTATTATTAGGCTTCAGCCTGGTCAGGAATAGATTATATTTGGGTGTTTTAGAAAACAAGGACGCTTGTTGTTGTCACCAAGTTTTAGTGTTTCTTTTTCGTATACTGTATAGATTAGTGAAGTGATAATATTATATTAACGTAGTTTTTATCCGTTCAAATAGTTTATTCTATTAGACTCGGGTTGTGATTCATTTTAAGCTAATTAGAATCAATTAGTAATAGCTAACCTAAAGTTGAATAACAACGTGGTAGATTCGGATGTTTCTCCGAAGATTGCCGACTTCAGCCGAGATCGCATAGAGGAGAGGCTGTGGGATTCTTATCAGGGAGGAACGGACCTGTATCAGGGAGTACTTTCTTACATTCTTTTATATATTTTTTCATTATAGTATTCAACTTTGATGTTTATTTATTTATTTATTTTTTAAATTTAATAGATCTGTTATAAAATTGATTAATAGCTCTGATTGATTATTTAAGATGGCCTCAAACGAAACGTTGGAACCTAAAACCCCTGATTTCCAATTTCTTAACTTTAAAAAACTAGAAGGAAAATGGTCAAAAAAATTCGTTGTAATGAGCATTGCAGATAATAACGAAAATAAAACCTTCCGGGACTTTAGTCCCTTTAAAGTGTGTAGATTCATTAAGAGCTATGCCCCCAATACTAAAATTAAAATTTTGAAATCAGGAATTGTTCTTCTGGAAATCGAACTTGAAAAAGAATTTTACAACTTTTCTAATATAAAATCATATGAAAATTTTAAAATCAACTTTTCCCTACATAAAACATTGAATTTTTCCAAAGGTCTCATTACTTGTGATGAGTTCCAGAACTGCAGTGAATATGAACTATGTGCTGAACTATCATGTCAGAATGTTATTAGTGTCAAAAGAATTTATAAAACTCAAAATCATGAAAAAATTCCCACCTCATCATTTATTCTCACTTTTAATAGAGCTGATTTACCTGATAGAATAACACTTGATTTCCTTAGTGTCAGAGTGGTACCATATATCAAACCATTGCTCTGTTTTACTTGCTATCGTTTTCGGCATGGATCACGCATGTGCAAAGAAAGTATACCAAAATGTGGAAAATGTGCAAGTGCAAAGCATGAGGGTGAATGTGCTACTACCAAGTGCATAAATTGTAGCGGCCCTCACCCATCATGGTATGCTTCATGCCCAGTGTACCAAAAAGAAAAACGTTTAGTCGAGCTAAGAGTCTTAAATAAAATCTCATATATACAGGCTGAGAGATTACTCGAGCCTAGAACCTTAGATTCGCCTAGCTCTCAGAGCTATGCTCAAACTGCTACAGCTCCCTCCACTTCAAGCTCTCTCGTGTCACAAATACAGAAACTAGCAAATGTTGTCGAAATTCTATCAAAGAAAATAACCATCCTTGAAAAATCTTTTAGTAAAAATAATTCAGATCCCCCGAATTTAGATGGTGTAGCTCCAACTAATCTCAATTCCATTCAAGAAAACCAAATTATCCCCTCTCCTTCTAATACTCCAAATGTCAAAAATAATATAAAATCCCAACTTCCAGTAAAACAATTACCCCAAGATTCAAACTCCAAAAAGGAGAAAAACTTGAAAAACCTCCCTCACAAAATTCTGTTTTTTCTGCTAACGGCACAATTAACCCGCGGAAAGGAAACATACCAGAATCGCCACTACCACCTCGAGGTAAAACTAGAAATAAAAAACAATGATTTTTGTTAACATGCTAAACCTAAATGCTTCTAACTACAAATCAATAGTCACCTCTTTTATACATTTTTTAAATATGTTTCTTGGAAAGTCTTTTAATTACATTTTAACTAAAGAACCCCTTATAATATTCCAGAAAACATATATCAAACCGAGAATCATCAACGTAAAATCAATAAATTCCTACTCATTATACAATAATCTGGCTATATACACTAACCCTAAACTGTTTATTGTATTTAATAATACAATAATAATATCTTCTCATTCTCGAAATTTCTATTCAAAATCAAATATAAAAAATGGTCACTGCATGAACCTGCAGTTTGTCTTGAGATACAGTGGAATATTACAGCGTAACATTAGGGAAATAAATACTCATAAAAAGTATTTCTTTGCATCTCTGATTAACATAAACTGGAATACTTTATGTGTAATTCAGAAGTGTGTATATAATTGTCTTGTATACACACTGTATAGTTGTGTGTTTTTGTGTACATTGAATCTCAGTACTATAGAACTATGTCTCCATACTCCAAATGCGTATTATTCAATGGAACATCAACGGAGTGCTTAATAAGAAACATGAATTAGCCATATTACACAAAGACTTCTCCTTTAACATATTATGTCTTCAAGAAACCCATCTAAAGGAATCCGATCAATTAATCTTCAAGGGTTTTAAAAGTTACAATTTTATTTACAGCGGTGGCCTTATTGCGTGTGGCGGGGCATCCATACTAGTTTCTGAAGCTCTACCCTCAGAACGCGTCCCTCTCGCTACTCAGCTACAAGCAGTTGCAGTTCGGATATTCAAACCTTTTCCTTTCACTGTATGTTCTATATATCTCCCTCCTGGACAATCATTCACTCTACAACAACTAATGGATTTATTTTCCCAGCTACCAACACCTCTAACATTACTCGGCGATTTCAATAGTAGTAACCCCCTTTGGTTTTCATCATTTCTCGACACGAAAGGTAAAATCGTAGAAACTTTCCTTGATAGGAGCGGACTAGCAATACTTAATGGTAACTCACCCACACACATCAATAGAACTTCTGCTTCACAAACCTTTATAGACCTGTCCATCATTAGCCCTAGTCTAATTAGTAGATGCAGATGGAGGACAGCAGATGATTTGTACCAAAGCGATCACTTCCCTATAATCTTAGATTTCATTGATAGACTAGCGCCCGTCCAACGACCTGTTAGATGGAAAATCAAAGAAGCAAACTGGAACAAGTATGAAGAACTAGCCCAACTCACTGACATAAACCTAGACAACTCCAATATTAACGAAATCACGAGTGCAATACTTCTGATTTTAAATAACGCTGCAACACAATCAATTCCTAAAACCAAATCTAATCCAAGCAAAGTTATTGTTCCCTGGTGGTCAAATGAATGCGACCAAGCTGTTAAAGCGCGTAAAAAAGCCCTCAGAAAATTTAAAGCGTGCCCCTGCACAGAACATCTTAGTGACTATACGCAAGCTAGAACAAATGCTCGTTATATAATTAGAAAATCTAAAAAAGAATCGTGGATAAATTTTCTGTCTCAGATAAACTTTAACACTCCTTCAGCTCAGATATGGAACACAGTTAAAAAAATAACAGGTCGCGGTCACAATGCCCCTGTAAATATATTGAAGAATGGAAACTCCGTTTATACTGATCCTAAGAATATAGCAGATGAACTCGGTAAATATTACCAACATGTCACATCAAATGAAAACTATAATGCCAATTTTCTACACATTAAATCAAACAGAGAAGCTATCCCCATTGAAATACACACAAATCCATTAGATTCTCTAAATAACCCCTTTTCTTTCAGTGAGTTTCTCTTGGCGCTCAGATCGCGGAAAGATACTACACCAGGTCCTAATAACATCACAGTTAGTATGATTAAAAATCTGACTCCAAATAATAAAAAAATATTTCTCGCTTTTTTAAACAAAATCTATTTGTCAGGTAGCTTCCCTAATATCTGGAAAAAATCCGTAAACGTTCCTATACCGAAAAAAGACAAGCCTACAGATATAGCCGCTAGTTATCGCTTCATCTCCCTAACTTGCTCAGATTGTAAATTACTGGAAAAAATGATTATCAATAGGCTAAAATGGATCATAGAGTCAAAAGGTTTACTGGAGTCGTGGCAAAGTGGATTTAGGAATCGACGAAGTACCAGGGATAACCTTGTTAGACTTGAAACTGATATAAATGAATCATTCAATAATAATAAAAAAGTGCTTGCAGTATTTATCGACTTGGAAAACGCTTTTGATCGTGTATGGCGGCGTTATATTATTGATCGCCTAGAGGAAATAGGGATACAGGGGCACATGCTGGCATTTATTATCAATTATTTGAAAGAAAGGACTTTTCAAGTTCGGTGTGGTTCTGTTCTATCTGAAGAATTCAAGCAAGAAAACGGTGTTCCTCAAGGCGGGGTACTGTCTGCACTTCTTTTCTCTATTGCTATCAGTCCCGTTCTCCGTCACAGTGATTTACCAGTTAGATCCATGTTATACGCCGACGACTTAGTTGTATATCTTGCGGACAAGTCGGTTGTTTACTTATATGAAACAATGCAACATAATTTGGACAAAATCAGCAATTGGTTTCTAAATCGTGGCTTTCGCATTTCTCCCTTAAAAACTGAAAGTATATTGTTTACAAGAAGGAAAGTCAGTGAACAACTCAGTCTGCGAATTAACGATCAAATAATCCAAAATAAAGATATCGTTCGTTATTTGGGTGTATTATTTGATAGATCTTTAAATTGGGTTGCCCATATTAAATCCTTGAGAAATAATTGCAATAGGTCTTTAAATCTGTTGAAATGCCTTACTAACACATCTTGGGGTGCTGATAGGAAAAGTATGATGACATTATACCGGAGCTATATAAGATCAAAAATCGACTACGGGTGTATAGCATATGATTCCGCTTCCCCGAGAGTATTAAACATGATAGAGAGTATCCATAACTCAGGCCTGAGATTGGTGACTGGTGCATTCCGGTCTAGTCCTGTCATCAGCGTGTGTGCTGAGGCAGGAGAACCTCCGCTGCAATATCGACGAATGTTCCTGGCAGTTTCCTTTTATTATAATATTCTTGCGTCCCCTAATCACCCTTTAAATTATTATTTTTCTCCTAACTTTCAACTCATTCACCCTCACAGGCAGAGTAATAACATCAAAAGATCATTTCCAAGAAGAATTAAAGCTCTTTTACCAGAACTTGATATAACCCCTCCAGAAATATTGTTTAATTGTAGCCCAGCAAAGGAGCCATGGAAATTACCCCAACCCAAAGTTAATTTGTCTCTCACAAAATTCCTTAAGAAAAACACTGTTCCTATTATATTTCAGAAAGAGTATATTAAACTAAAAAAATCACTTCCCCCATCAACTCATATATTCACAGACGGATCCAAAGATGACTTCGGGGTCGGAGCGGCATTCAATTGTGAAATCAGATCAGATAAATTCCAATTAGATCCAATTAGTAGCATATTTACTGCTGAACTTCTAGCTATTTACAAAGCATTATCTACAATAACCCCTCAGGAAAGACACGTATCAATCTTCACCGATTCACTCTCAGCACTCCTAGCAATAAATAACCCTCTTTCTGACCATCCACTTGTTGTCAACATTTTGGAACGCCTAGAAACACTCAGAGCAAGCAATGTTTCAGTTGTCTTTTCTTGGATTCCTGGTCACTGTGGCATAACCGAAAATGAGGAAGTAGACCGGGCAGCAAAGTCAGCCGTTTCTAATGGAATACCATACAAAAAAGTCCCCTTTTCAGATATTCACGCTCACATAAAGTCCAAGATGTGGATTTCCTGGCAAGCTAGGTGGTACGAGCAGAACAATAACAAGCTAAGGGAAATTAAAGCAGGTGTCAGGGCATGGAAGACTTCTTTTACAGGCCAGAGGAAGGATGAGGTTGCTTTGGCACGACTGCGCATTGGTCATACCCGACTGACTCATGGATATCTGATGACCAGAGAGGCACAGCCCATTTGCCCAACATGCGGAGTATTTATAACTGTCAAGCATATTTTTATTGAGTGTCGAATTTATGAAGAACAAAGAGATGAACTTCGGCTCTCATCAGATTTCGAGGAAATCTTAGGTAACAGTCCCATTCAAGTCAATAAATTATTACTTTTTCTAAAAAATACCCAATTAATTTCAAAAATTTAAATAGTTAAAATAGTACAAAAAGAAAAATCTAAAAGTAAATTTTATGATGTCATTTTAGAAATATATTTGCTGAAACATGTGAATTAAATAGCATCAATTTCATTTCATTTCATTTCATTATAATTAATTCTAAAACATATTAATCCATAGAATCAGCCTCATGTAAAAATTACCTATTATTGATTGGGGTGATGGGGGTGACCCTGCTCCGGCATGGTGCCGGTCGGGTGGGGGTGGGTCTTCCGGTGTCGTGGGCCCTCAGGACCAAAGGGTCCATGAGCTTGGAGGGTCTGGTCGGCCTGGTCCCACCGAACAGACCCTCGGCCACAAGCTCATGTCATGTAATATCTGCAATATACTGTAAACCCTCATCTAGTGAGGGGCCTGCGATATCGGTGGGCGTGCTCTCGCCTGGTCGGGTCCTGTCGGTGGTGATGGCGCTATCTGTCACCCCAATCAAGGCATAAATCGCCCGTGTGGCTGACATGCCTTAAAACAAGAACAAAAAAAAAAAAAAAATAGACACTTCAACTTGGAGTATCGATACGAAATTAGGAAATCTTCAGAGATATCGAGGATAAATCTGAAGGGAAAAGTCCCCATTGAGCCCTGCATTCTTGAGGCAACCGTACACAAAGCGAGAGACAAGGTAGGACGCTAGGACCTGACGCGTTGGAAGGAGGGGGTGCGTCCTAGGAGCGTGGAAGGAGGTGACGGGAACGGTTAAAGAGTCTAAGAGTGGACATGGAGCGACGGGCAATTAGGGATAAGTGGTCATTCCAGGAGAGGGTTTGGTAGAAATCGATGCTGGGGTTCTTGACAAAGGAGGCTTATTGAATAGGGCGGGAGTCAATCTCGAAATAAGGGGCGAGAGAAGAGTGAGAGGGAGGAGGGATAGGGAGAGGAAGGAGGGAGGAGAATTCAAGAGGGCGCTGAGTCTATCACTCTCGCCTTGGACTTCTCAACCATCATCTTCAGTTTGTTGGTCTTAGCACTAGGCGAGATCAAATCAAGGCTAATAGTATCTTCTTTTCTTCCATAGGATAGGAGAATTGGGAACCATCAGCATATATGTGGAAGTGGCAGAATAGGTTAGGAGATTTGGGAACCATCAGCATACACGTGGAAGTGGCAGAATAGGATAGGAGATTTGGGAACCATCAGCATACACGTAGAAGTGGCAGAATAGCATAGGAGATTTGGGAACCATCAGCATACACGTGGAGGTGGCAGAATAGGATAGGAGATTTGGGAACCATCAGCATACACGTGGAAGTGGCAGAATAGGATAGGAGATTTGGGAATCATTAGCATACGGGTTGAAGTTGCAGAATAGGATAGGAGATTTGGGAATCATCAGCATACATTTGGAAGTTGCAGAATAGGATAGGAGATTTGGGAATCATCAGCATACATGTGGAAGTTGCAGAATAGGATAGGGTATTTCGGAATCATCAGCATAGATGAGGAAATTGCAGAATATGATAGGAGATTTGGGATTCATCAGCATACACGAGGAAATAGCAGAATATGATAGGACATTTGGGAACCATCAGCATACATTTGGATGTTGCAGAATAAGTTAGAAGATTTATGAAATTATCAGTATACATTTGTACGTTGGAGAATAGGATGGAAGATTTAGGAATCATCAGAATACATTTGGAAATTGCAGAATAGGATACAAGATTTTCGTATCATCAGAAAACTAGCGGAAGTTTCAGAATAGTGTAGAAGATATAGGAATGAACAGCATATTTGAATATGCGGAATTAGCAGAATAGGATAGAAGATTTTGTTATCATCAGCTTGCATGTGGAAGTTGCAGAATATGATAGAAGAAGGTACATCATTTCAATGTATGTTTTAGCGCGGTTCCTGCCTCCCTCCAAAGGGAGGAACCCCGCTTATAAGGTCGACGTCAAAGACGCAATGCCGGCAAGTGCCGACTAGAAACGTTTACGTCAAATTTGTTGAACGATTGAAGTTGAAACTTGTTCCAGACGTTTGACATCCATCTGATCTAATTACTAAATGTTGTACAAAAAAAAAGGTTCTGATATGATTTTTTATGAGGCCATGTAAATCGGAGAAATAAGGACTTCAAAATTCGCAATTATTAGTTTTTCTTGTTTCAATTGGTTTTTGCTTATTTTTATTGCATTTTACTGTAAAATGAGTATTTTGCTAAAACAAACAAAAAAAAGTGAAACAGTGTCTCAAGTGTTTCAAGAGCGAACGTTGAGAAGGTGGGAGTGTCGCTTATGATACTTTCAGTTTCCTGTTGTGGCGCCTTATACCTTCTCTTCCAGATTTTATTTTATATTTTTCACGAAAAATCAAACCCCACCAATAACCGCTACTATTCCTTTACTAATAGCTGTAGAGATATGAGCAGAACCGCGCTAAGATGACGCAGCTCCTACGAGTCGGACTTTTGGTCCAGTTTTACTCCCTTGAGTAACTAGGTGCACGGTAGTGCGCCAGGCCTAGTTCCGGCCTAAGCATACTGTGTGTATATTACTGGAGGTCTTAGAGCCGATTTTTACCCTCTCATAACTTTCAGCCAGGTAAAGATAAAGTTACGAAATTTTACACAGGTCTTATACTACTAGATGTAAGTAAAACTGGAAATAATTCTATATCGAATAGTTTCTGAGATATAAGCGATCGAAAATCGGGATTTATAGGACTCACTCACTGACTCATGAAAATTATTAGGCACTTCCCATGATGATAGAGACTTGAAATTTTGCAGGATGATAGATATGACGGTGTTATTAAAGGAAAAAATCGAAAAATTATTCTTAAAAACCAGGTATATTCTTAAACTTGGCAATGTTTAGTTTTCTCTCTAAAGATAATTTCGGCACAAATAAAACATTGCCAAGTTTAAGAATATACCTGGTTGAGGAAAGTGATATTTTAGTAACTGGATATAAGTAGTTTTATTGTTGTTGTTAAAGGTCAGTTAAAGTGTATTTACTGTTCTTAGTAAGTAACTAATAGGTCTTCTAAGTAATGAACTTGGACATTTCTTTCTTGTATCATCTCTTGTATTGACAAATATTTTTGGTTGAAAATATGGCACACTTAATACACCAACTCATACTACTTTTTTGGAGAGTAGGATGGTAAGGCGTTTTTTTGGGGGTTTTAGGAGGGGATATTTCTCGCTTTTTGGGGAGGGGAGTGTTTCTTTGAGGGGAGGGGAACATGGTCTCTACTTCACATTTATGTTTTTGGGGGGGATTGTCATCTACTCGCAATACACCCTGTATAACTGAAAAAGAAATGTATAAGCAGGAAACGGGTATCGAAAGGATCCCTGATCCACACCAAAAGGAAACGGAGGACTGGTGTTTGTCGGGAATGACAAGGGATTGAGAGCGGTTAGGAATAAAGGATTGGAAGCAGGTGAGAAGAGTGGTGGGATTGGAGTTTGGAAGGGAATGCGTGGTGTTGAATACTAGCTAAGGCTTTACTCAAATCCACCAGGATAAGGAAGGAAATACTTTTCGGGTCGATAGCAGTTTGGAGGTCATGAGTAATTTTTAGGAGAACTCTGGTGGAAATATAATTTTGCCTTCTAGTTGACTAAATATCACTATTATTGGAGAGGCATTGTTTTGTTGTTCTCTTTTGGGGTGGGGGGGGGGGGGGGGGGGGTGTTTGCGTGATTTGTAGATTGGTGTTTTAGATTCGGTTCCTTCCCTCCCCCCCCCCCCATAAGCAGTAACCCTGCTTGTTGCCGAGGTTGACCTCATGACACGGTCCCAAAGTACCAACTAGATAATTTTACATGTCAGAACCTATAGACGTCGAAAATAACGGTGGCTCAAATTTATATTTATATATATTTGTCCGTTCTTTCTCTTACAGCCTCAAAAATATTCCGATTTTAATGAAATTTGGTAAAAAAGAATCCATAAATCGGAACATGGTTCTTGGGGCGAAATTCGTTCGATAAAAATCGTCACGCTTACATTCTTCAAGTAGAAAAATGAATAAGACCATTTTTAAGGCGATATCAGTAACCTATAGGTCAAAACAGTTAACTCTGGTAAATATATTCATATATATATATATATATATATATATATATATTCTTAGAAGAGGTAAAAGTGACGCTTAAAAAATGGAAAAAGTGGAAAACTAAAATGTCTCTCTTCGAGTCAATGGTCCCTGGAAGCTACTGAGGTTGCACAAGCGACATTTTAAAAATATCTTTATGTTTTCGCCCAAATGCACTCCGAATTACATAGTCCGGCTTACATAAAAACAGGACGTATCCCTTTGACTATGCTCGTTTTCAAAAAAATCTTGTTTTAAATTTTTAGCCCTCCCGAAGAATCGTTTACTACCCAGATGTTTTTAATATGTTAGTAGACTAGGAAAAAACCCCGCAAAATTTAGATTACAACGGGATCTCCCAAATTAAAATGCTCGCTGCCTCCAACTATGAACAAGAATACTTCACTAATCTTTCTAATCCTCAAACCTTACTGACTAATAAACATTCCATAATGGAAAAAGTTGCTAACAATTTAAAATCCATAGATATTTATTTTTTTTTCTTCGTGTTTAACGGCGTATTAATAATTAGGCTATTAACGCCGACCATAGACATTAAACGTGCACTTCATACAAAATACAATCCACTCTACAGACAATTTTGCAGTTACTCACATCCTCAGCCTGAAAATTATATAATGTTCAATATCAGAATTCAAAAATTGAGAGTCGTAAGTCAACTGAGGGTTAATAGCAGTGATTATCTAAAAATACACCATACAAATAAAACTAATGTTTTGAAATCAGATGAAATATGTAAGTGGTGTGGAAATCGTATTTATAAACCATTAAATCACATAATACTACATTGCACTACCTTTGAAATCTACAGAGAACAATACCTTCACTCATATATAGAAGATAACAGTGAGGAATTATCTCAAGAAACAATTTTAATTTTTAAAAGTATTGAAGACTTAAATAATGTAATTTCCCTTCTATTAAAAGTATGCTATAGTTCATAATATTAAGTTATATATTTTACTTTCATTTATACTTGCCTAGTAGCTATTTACTATGATATTATGCCGTTATTTTTACTCATTTAGATTAATTTGATACAGATTGTAAAACTTTAGTTATGTTATATTTATTATTATTATGTTAATTTTGTCCTATTAGTACTTTGTTATTTTATAAGAAACACTAACAAGGAATGGGAAAACTCCATGGGAACGTCATGTACTTATGCCAATAAATTATTATCTATCTGGAGGCCCGGTGGCCGTGAGCGTTAAGGCGTGAGCACTTAACCGTGCCAAAGGGGCGTGGATTCGATTCCCACTAGCTTGTGCATCAGCCCTATACTGGCTAGAAAAGGGTGGTAACCTATAGATAACCCGTCCTAAAATTCCTAGTTGATAGTAAATGGACGTTAAAATTTAATAAATAAATAAATATTATATATATATTTATATATATATATATATATATATATATATATATATATATATATATATATATATATATATATATTCTGTTTAAGGTAACTTCGCTGTGGAGTATTTTTAGCGCGGTTACTCCCTATCTCCATAGGGAGAACCCGCTTATGAGGTTGACCTCACGACGCAATCCGGAAGTGCCGACTAGAAACTTTCACGTTTCAGGCCCTATAGATCACGAAAATATAGGTGGCTCAAATTTGTATATATATTTATGTATATATATATATATATACATATATATATATATATATATATATATATATATATATATATATATATATACATATATGTATGTATATATTTATATATATGCTTGTCTGTTAACGCTCTAGCAAGCTCAAAAATGGACCGATTTTGATGAAATTTTGTACAAAAATCTGTCTTCTAATTTGAAAGGTCAAGTTCGTTAACCAGCAGAATTCGCCCACGGGAAAAAATTTGGGGCGAAATTCGCGCAAAAGAATCGTAACGCTTACGTTTTTGAGTTGATGCTTGCAGGTACTTGTTTTATAAGTTTCTTAACATAGGAAAACGAATGAAACCATTTTTAAGGCGATATCTGTAACCGTTTTTGAGAAAAGTGGAATCAATGTTTTTGTAAGTCATTATTTTTTTGTGGGTACTTAGAATCGCGGGATTCAATTGAAATATTTTTTACATATTGGAAATTAATCCCAACTAAGATTTTTAAATTTTGGTTATATTTGGAGTTAAGGAAGTATGCGAAAGAAAAATATTTTAATAATAGACATGAAACGTTTTCGGATCTTCATACATTTTTCGTAAATATTTCGATAACGGTTGGGAAATCGCAGTAAGTGGAAGGTGACCATTCGAATGCTTACTAAATTCTCTACAAAAAAGATTCTGAAGCAATATTCGATGGGGCAACGTCAATCAGAGATATAAGCGCTTAAAACTTAAAAAGTGATTGTTTTGTTGTTTTTGAAAGGGTTTTTCTCTTTGTTTATCTCACTTTTTAATTGGTTGTTTCTTGTTTTAAATTGCATTTATCAGTAAAATTAGTATTGTAGTAAAATAAGCTAAGAAACGGTGAAAGGTATTGATAATAAGTTTGGAGTGGCTGTGGTAATCAAGATGGCTGTGGCTAATCATGATGACATATGCGTACTTTGTTTTGAATTCTCCTATCTATATAACCTTCCTCATAGCCTCCAACTGAAGTTATCGTTATTTCTTATTTTATAAAAAGATTTATCCCACGAAAGAATGGAATTTTATTCGCTATGAAGCACATATTTACAGTTTATTATAACAGTAAAACGAATTTGCTAGTAAAACAAGATACTTAAAATGTTTGGTTGCTTAGAATAGAGCAGCACTTACTCTTCGACTCTTCCAGTAGTCGAAGAGTAAGTACGTTTTCAGTACATAATTGTATTGACTTATAGAGATTAAGAATTATCCGCTTCTGTGTATGTTGGCTACTGTCAGTTTCCTGTTATTTGTGATGCTAATCTATTCCATTTATTCAAGATGTTTGTAACCGCGCTAAGATGACGCAGTTCCTGCGAGTCGGACTTTTTTTTTTATTAAAACAGCTCTCTCCTCTGAAGGTTGTTTTTTTATCGTTACACGGCAGTAAATTGAAAACCAATCCTCCATCAGACTTTTATCGACGACTTTAATAACTTTTCTTATAGCTTTAATATTTATATGTTTATTTTATCAATCTCATATTATCTGCATCACGTTGTTGATGTCGTAAAAACCTTTCCACTCCCACGCCCTTTCACTGCCTTCTTTTCACAATCCTTTCCCCAATCACTCCTTTCCCCTCTAAATCTCCCCCCCCCCCACAAACCGTTCCCTACTTACTCCTATTCCTTCTCTCTCATTTTAATGCTTACACCTTTCCCTTCCTATGCCTTTCACGCTATTCCCTTATTGCGTCTTTCCCCTCTTCCTCCTTTCCTTTCACAGGCCTTTCCCCAATTACTCCTTTCCCCTCTAAATCTTCCCCCCTCCCACAAACCGTTCCCTACTTGCTCCTATCCCTTCTCTCTCATTTTACTGCTTACACCTTTCCCTTCCTATGCCTTTCACGCTATTCCCTTATTGCGTCTTTCCCCTCTTCCTCCTCTCCTTTCACACGCCTTTCCCCTCTAAATCTTTCCCCCTCACAAGCCTTTCCCCACTTAGTCCTATCCCTTCTTACTCATTTTACTGCTTACACCTTTTCCTTCTAATGCCTTTTCCTGTCTGACTCTTTTATCCTTTCACGCTATTCCCCTCTTCCTTCTTTCCTCTCTCACGCCTGTACCCTTTCACTGCTTTCCTTTCGCAAGCCTTTCCCCAATCACTCCTTTCCCCTCTAAATATTTCCCCCTCACATGCCATTCCCTACTTACTTCTCTCCCTACTTACTCATTTCACTGCTTACACCTTTCCCTTCTTATGCCTTTTCCTGTCTGACTCCTTTATCCTTTCACGCTATTCCCTTATTGCGTATTTTCCCTCTTCCTCCTTTCCTTTCGCAAGCCTTACCCCAATTACTCCTATCCCCTCCAAATCTCCCCCCCCCCACAAACCTTTCCCCATTTACTCCTATCCCTTTCTCTCATTTTACTGCTTACACCTTTCCCTTCTTATGCATTTTCCTGTCTGACTCATTTATCCTTTCACGCTATTCCCTCATTGCGTCTTTTCCCTCTTCCTCCTTTCCTTTCACACGCCTTTCCCCTCTTTTCCTTCGACGTCTTTCCTATCGTAGGCCATTTCTCGTCCTTTCAATCCATTTTCTTTCTCAAATTTGTTATATCCATTCACTATTCAATCCCCGTCCTCTCCCTCTTTTCCTTTCATTCCTACTGGCTCTCTCACTCGTCCTATCGTCTGAACGTTCGTTGAGACTGTTCGGTCCAAGGACTAATCTTATGTTTTATTCTGTTACAGTTTCCCGCATGATCAAGGGGCTCCTTATCAGCAGCCTGCTATTCCTCATGCCACCAGGTATTTATATAATTCGAATGAGCCAACCATATGAAGCAGTATTCAATATGGGCTGGTTAAAAATCACAACAATAAAAACATTCTCCCTGTGGTGGGATGGGTGTATGGTATGTTGCGGCTGGTAGATGATTCTTCAAGTGCACGCTGAAGAAGTTCCCAACTTAACAATGGATCTTCAAACATTGTGGAATCTATTCCATGCCAAGGCGCTTATGGCATTAAAGTCGTGACACACTAGAAAATAAAATACGAGAATATAAAAGTTTCTGATTTAAAGAAATATCAATGAATAAATTCTTAATATAATAGAAATTGAATAAATATTGAAAAGTGACCTTAAAAAATTATTCATTTATCAGACGAAAGATCACAGATAAAATCATTGATTTTATAAATATTATTTTCTACTTCCTCTATTAGTTTCGGGTAAAAAGTGCCGCATCCGGAGCTGAATGTTGACCTATTTGCAGCCACAGGGAGCGAATCAACTTTACAATATCCGTTTCATGAAGCACAGTGGGCAAACCATTCTTACACGCTCGATGTCATGAAGTACAGTGGGTGAACCAACTTTACAATATCCGTTTTATGAAGCACAGTGGGCAAATCACTCTTACGCGCTCGATGTCATGATGTACAGTGGGTGAATCAACCTTACAATATCCGGGACACGAAGCACAGTGGGTAAATAGGCTGCACCTACATTGGACCCGTATTTCTCCCGATCCGATCCGATTTCGTTTGATCGACAGCGGCCGACGTAAGTACCTACATTGGTCTCGGCCCGATCCGATCCGATTTAGTCACAGCTCGTCAGTAATGACCTCGTAGTGAAGTGAAAATGAGTGATTAATTTAAGAAATACCATCTAATAAGCCTAGAAACAAACAAGTTTGAATGGCCAAGAATCGGTGGCCGATGGATTGGATCGGGTCGGGACCAATGTAGGCATCTCCATTGAGATGCATGTGTTTGTTTTTCTTCCGACAGTCGGTGGCTGTTGGATCGGATCGGAGCTTGTCCAGTGCAGGTGCACCCTAACACGCTCCATGTCATGAATTACAGTGGGCAAATCAACCTTACAGTCTCCACGTCATGACGCACAGTGGTTGAATCAACCTTACAATATCCGTGTCATGAAGCACAATGGGCAAATCTTCCTTAAACGCTCCATTTCATGAAGCACAGTGGGTGAATCAACTTTATCCTCTCCATGTCATGTTGTCCAGTGGGCGAATGAACCTTCCACTCTCCATGCCATGAAGCAGTGTGGGCGAATGAACCTTCCACTCTCCATGCCATGAAGCACTGTGGGCGAATCAACCTTCCACTATCCATGACATGGAGATCATTGGGCAAATCAACCTTCCACTCTCCATGTCATGAAACAGAGTGGGCAAATCAACGTTACTCTCTCCATGCCATGACGTACAGTGGGCAAATCAACCAAACACTATCCATGTCATGGAGAACAGTGGCCAAATCAACGTTACTCTCTCCATGTCATGACGTACAGTGGGCGAATCAACCTAACACTATCCATGTCATGGAGAACAGTGGGCAAATCAACGTTACTCTCTCCATGTCAAGACGTACAGTGGGCGAATCAAGCTAACACTAAATCTACTCTATATAACAAATTAATTGGTGAAAGAATAATGTCGATATCATTTTCTAGACTCGACATATAAAATAAAGCATTTTCAACCTATTTTATTTTATTGTACAGCTCCTAAGGCGTATGGACGGAGCGGTCGGACACGTGTCAACTATTTTTTGGTGTTGTTAGCATATTTGAAGTGTACTTTGGAAGGGGGCTTTGACCTCTTAAACGTGCTTATAAAAAAATAAGTATAGATTATTTTTACGTGTTTAATAAATATACAATGTTTCATCAAAATCGGCTCCGGACACTTGGGGATGTTCCCCTGTGAATACATTTGTTTCTGCACTGCTGTGTTGTTTTGACGTGGTCAAAACCCATAAAGGTACAACAACCCATGGTCAAAGTACAACTATATGTTGCACCTTTGACCACAGTACTAATATGTTTTTTTTTTAATTAATAAAAAATATTAAATTTTAAACTAGAACCATGAAAAAATTAAATATCACAAAACAACAGAATACTAATTACAATAAAATAAAAAAAAATTAATTTAGCCTTAATATTCAAGCTAGGAAAAATTAAATTTTGCAAATTGGCCAAAGGAACAACACCTTCCCCTATGTGTATATAAATAAATAGGGGAAGGTGTTGTACCTCTGACCATATTGTACATTTGACCACCGAGGCTGTGGCGGCATGTAGCAATATTTTATAAATTTTGGTGTAATGAGTGTTTAGCTCCTTCAATTTGGAAGGTTAGTGTGTGTAACCTACTTTGGATTATTCAAGTCAAAGAGGATTCCAAAAATACTTATCCATTTCTATCATAAAAATGTAAGTTATTTATTGATGACGTTTTGCCTCATAATATTTTTTGTATTATGTCTTTTTAGATGGACATCATTTGACAAAGTAGCTATTACATTAAGAAACATTGTGTAGCTGCTGAAATTGATTTATCATAACCGTAAAATTTTTAGCATGCTTTTTAATTTGCACTACCAGAGTGCTCTACCTCTACTCTGACCACGACTAGTTGTGGTTCCTTTGGCCAGGTCAAAGGTACAACACACCTGAGTAATTAATTCATAATTCAACTTTTATGTTCTTCTGCTACAACTTTCTTAAAAAATAATTAATATTGGCTGCTTCAATTGTTCAAAGAATTTAAAAAATAATATATTAAATAAGTTCAAACTGACTTTATCAATCCCCAGTGTAGCAGTTCGAACCTATCGCCCCTTATCGTTCCACTTGAAGTTGTAAGACCTCATCGAAAAGCGCAGACAAGGAAAATGTCAAATAGTGGCCGGCCTAAAGGGAAGCCTCGTATCCTGACAGATTTTCCTGAAAAGCTAATTATTGAAGGTGAAAAAAAACAAAAAAAAACGAAAGCACCTCCCTAAACGTAAGACACCACATACAAATAAACCCCTTCTTAAAAAAGGGGTAAATAAAAAGAAAATTATTCTAATGACAGTTCAGATTCTGATACAGACACAGAAATTTCTTCAGGAGAAAGTGACGTTGATCTGTCTGATAAATGGTCGATAACCAGTAACAATTTGAAAAAGATGATTTGGAAAAAGGAAATTTTATAATTGTTAAAAATAAAAGTAAAAAGACTATTAAATATATAGTCGCAGAGATCTGTGGTATTAAATGTCCAATATATGATCCAATATTTGAAAAAACAAACTTTAAGTGACAAGTTTACGAGAGAAGATGAAAATGTGTATGATATTGATGTTGAAGACATTGTGGCTAAACTCCCATACCCTACTATTGCTAGTGGATCTACTTTACAGTTCAAACGTTTATTGATTGGACTGGATTTTTCAGCATATTATGCATACCATAATATCAATAATAGCTTTTTATTATGCTTACATCCTTGTCCTGTATTTATTAAACTTACAATTAATTACAACATTACTGAATACAATTTCTTTTCTGCACTCCTGTGTTGTTTTTACGTGGTCAGAGATACAACACCCCATGGTCAAAGGTACAACTACATGTTGTACCTTTATTATTTTTTAAAACATTAATACAAAATATTCAATGTAAAGCTAGAACCTTTTGAAGAAAAAATTAAGTATGATAAGCAATAGAATACTAATTAGAACGAAATATATATATATATATATATATATATATATATATATATATATATATATATATATATAGGTTTCTTCGCTGGGGTGAATCATTTTTGTTTTCGATACGGCATTCGCCAGTGGTTTTTTTGTGACATAGTTCGAAGAAATCCCATTCTGCATCATCAGACGGTTGTCCAAGTTTTTTAACTTTTTTAAGTTTGTTATTAACCTGTAATAGATTATAAAATACTACAGGTTACTATAAACTTCGAACTGCCATTATTTCCGCGATCTATAGATTCTCAAGCGTGAAAGTTTACGTCATAAGCGGGTTTTCTCACTAAGCATGTGAGTTTTTTTTTAATATTTTGTTTATTACTTTTTTTAAAGGTAAAGCATTGAGACGTTAGGAAAACACAATATGCGAGGTATTTTACGAATTTTGGATTTTTCCAACTCGTAAAACGGCCGATACCCCTCATCGTCATCGAGATTTTCATAAGGGCATTTAAATAAATGGACCAGACTTGCCATGCCAGACTTGTCCAATGCGAACTAATGAGTCGTCCTGAGCCATACTCCAGGAACATTGAGCTGCAACACCTCTCCATCTCGAGGTATAATACTCTTCAAACAGCATGTAAATGAGGGCGAGGCCTAGACCCTATCTTCAAATACAACATGTAGACATCATGTGACAGTACAATCACGTCGGTGAAATCACTGCGTTTCAGCGTTTTTCTTCCTGCCGACGTAATCCGTGACTGCCTGTAAGAATATTTAACGGTCGTTGGAATTTGTATATATATATATATATATATATATATATATATATATATATATATATATATATATATACCATAAGTAACTTCGGTTTTTAATATCCTGTCTGTTTATGTTCCCTCCTTTTCAATTTATTTTTGTGTACATTTTTTTTTTTGTTTATTATAGCATTAAATACACTTCTATCTATCAAGTTTTGCCCGGTGAACCTTTTTTTTTCGTCGCGAAACTTAGTATATAGTATTCCCCCAGCAAATGATTGAACGAGTTCGTTAACCAGCCAAAGCAGTTCATCAGGAGGGGGTTGGGGTTTACTCCGGACCACCAGAAGTAGTTATTCGCCCATTCCGGCCGCAATTTTTTTTTTTTTTTTTTTTTTTTTTTTTTTTTTTTTTTTTTTTTTTTTTTTTTTTTTTTTTTTTTTTTTACGGCGCATCAACTGTTATTAGCCGGGCTATCTGCAGGTTTCCACCCTTTTCTAATGCCAACATTACGTGGTCGGTCACCCATTCAGGTACTGACCACGCCCGACGTTGCTTAACTTCGGTGATCTACGAGAACCGGTGTATTCAATGTGGCTATGGCCGTTGGCTCCGGCCGCAATTATTATTAGATAGCAACGAAACTCGGTATTGGTTGTGGACATGTTAATAGGAAAATATGTTGTAAAAATAAACTAAATCGGTTCATCAGGATGGGGGTTAACTCTGGACCCAAATTACCAACTTGCCACTACCAACCGTAACATTGAAAATATATGGGAAAAAATACTATTGGGGGCCTTTATCAATAAAATAGTACACAAAACAATGATTTTTAGAATTTTTGTTTGTATGTTTGTCAGACAAACTACAGGCCAGGCAACGAACATTTATAGATCGAATACTTGGAACAAAATTTATGACTTCACAACTTTCTTTAGACTAGTCAGGAGTTCAACATATCAAAAGTCCCCGCCCCTAGCCTTTGAACCGGAGGGCAGAGGGGTTTAGAAGGTCCCATTTTTCGGGGTTTCGCTTATATCTCGGAAACACTGCGTCCTAGAGACATGACTATTCTATGACAAACGAAAGCTGATTAAATTTGCTACAAGTTCTAAGCTATCAAGTTTTCGAGAAATCTTTAGTTTTCGAAATATCCGCTCTTGAAAGTCTGTTATTTTGTGGAAAAACACTTTAGCAGCACATTTTTCGCTATTTTTGACTGATTTGATTCGATAACTCTTCAACGATGTACCCAAAAAATAAATGCCGGTTATAGGGTTGTAGAGCATTGCATTCCCTTTAATAATATATATTACTTTGCTATTTTATATATTTTTCATCAAACGTTAAAACAATTTCAGTGTTCATCGTGAAATCTCAAACTTGGAGACCACTGTCGACTGGTAGTCCAGAAAAGAAGAGTTATAGAAATGTTTGGAATACAATTTTTGACTTACTAACTTTCTTTGGACTAGTTGGTGGGTCAACAAATCAAAAGCCCCCGCCCGTAGCCTTTGAACTGAGGGGGGGGGGGGGGGGGGTAGAAGGTCCCGTACGGCTATACCCATACAAATACCCATACGACGGTGTTTATAATCCGAAATAAATCAAGAGATATGATTTCGAGAATCATTAAAACACCTACTTTTCCAAATTAATTTTCAGTTTGGGTATACAGAAACGATTAATTCAGTTGGAGGTTGTTCCAGACGTTTGATATTCGTCTACTCTATAATGGATACATTTTGGTTCCGTTTGGTGTTAAGGAAGCACTAGAAATAAAATATTTCATTAACAGGCATGAAAAGTTTTGGGAGTTTCGTATATTTTCTAAAATATCTCGAAAACAGTTCGGAAGTCGTGGTAAGTGGAAGGTGACCATTCGAAAGCTTACAAAATTCCCTACAAAAAAGGTTCTGAAGTAGTTTTCGATGGGACGATGTCAAACGGGTAAATAAGGACTTCAAAATTCGTAATTGTTAGTTTTGCTCTTTTGATATATATATATATATATATATATATATATATATATATATATATATATATATATATATATATATATAGGGGAAGGTGTTGTACCTTTGACCACTTTGCACAAATTAATTTTTTTTAGCTTGAATATTAAGGCTAAATTTTTTTTTTATTTCATTGTAATTAGCATTCTATTGCTTATCATATTTAATTTTTTCAAGGTTCTAGCTTTACATTTAATATTTTTAATTAATTTTTAAAAAAATAATCGGACAGTGGTCAAAGGTACAACATGTAGTTGTACCTTTGACCATGGGGTGTTGTACCTCTGACCACGTAAAGACAAAACAGCAGTACAGAAAAAAATTGTATTCAGTAATATTGTAATTAATTGTAACTTTAATAAATACAGGACAAGGATGTAAGCATAATAAAAAAGCTATAACATATTGATATTATGTTGTGCTTAATATGCTCAGAGGAGACAAGGGGGCAGCTGGTGCAGATGCTCGTGATTATTATATTTTATGTAAGCACATTACAAAATCTAATTATTTTACAGAATATAATATCATTAAATGAATAAATAAATAAAATCAAGAACATCTGAAATGACTGGATAAGGTAAAACTTTGGATCAAATATATTGAAATTATGGTCCCAATAAATAATATGCTGAAAAACCCCAGTCCAATTGATAACCGTTTTATCTGTCAAGCAGATCCACTAGCATTGGTAGGGTATGGGAGTTTAGCCACAATGTCTACAACATCAATATCATACAAATATTCATCTTCTCTCATAAACGTCTTCTTTTTGTGTTCGTAACTGAACAGTTACAGATTTTAATATTACTTATTTGGTTTCTAATTTATTTTTGGTTTTCTAGATGCAGGAAGTAGGTGTAGCATGGCACGCCGGGCAACAGCTAGTTTTAAATGATATTTTTCTCAGGGAGGAAATTTCCTATTATCGTGGGTCCGTTTACCGGTTAATTATTTCACAGAAATATGTCTTGGGAACTTAGAAAAATGTTTATATCCATGTTAGTCACACATGTATTACCTGTTCTATCTTCCAGAGGGAATCCATTTGAATGCTATATTAAAATTATTAAGTATTGGGAAAAAAAGGAAATTTCTTAGATATATTAAATACACCAATCAAGTTCCAAATTTTATATTTCCATATTTTGGTTGGCACTCTGAAAATTGTGCAATAATCTGGATTTTAAAATGGATCCAGTGTATAGTCTGAAGGATCTGAAACTCTAACTCGTCCAAATTGTGAACAATGGTGAAATTTACATTTTTTTATATTCCCAGTTAAAAAATTAATTTACAGATTCGTTCATAAAATCTCCATTTCATCTACTTTCTCATAGCTAGAGAAATAATGGTGGCACACATTTCTTTTTATTTTTTATAGATTGAAACAAATCTAACTTTTTTTTATTTTGTTTATCGCTTACAAGGTTTCCCCATAGCGAGGAGTAGGCCTTATATAATGTGATTAGTATAACTAATGTTAGTATTACTAGGGTCATGCATTAATCTAATTTTTATTTAACATGCACCAATATCTTAATAATATTTTTAACTTAATAATTTACAAAAATAACTTATTTACATTTATTTAAATAAATATTGTTTTGGCAATCATAATACATAAAAAATATTTTATGTAGCCTAGTTATTTATATTTATATACTCTATAATATATTTAAAAATAGATAAACAGGAGGAAAAATAGGAATATTCAAACAATAACAAAACAAAGTAGAATTATTCTCCGAGCAGTGAAGCCCTGAGCTTTAACATATTCTTAAGGTATAGAAATATTTTGAAATAATCCTCTTTTGAGGCTCTGTTTAGGATCTCATGGAATTGAGCGTTATCTGCTGGGTAATTCAATGGTAGATATTGCTCTCTGATAGGCGTGTAAATTGGGCAGTGCAACATAATATGATACAAATCTTCATAAGCATTCGATCTACAAAGGATACACATTTCTTTAGGATTAATGCTATAATTAACACTTTTAATACAAAATTTAATATTAAAGTTGCTATTAGTCCTGAGTTGTGCAATAATTTTGAGAGTTACAAAAGGTAATCTTAACGTTAAAAAGTCACGAGGATGTCCCGTGGATGGTGTAATAAATTTATATATTGGACTATATCCTGAGTTTCTCATTTTATCGAGATCTCTATTTTGTGCAGCAGTTTTATAAGCATCCAGGATATTACATATGTTTCCTTTAATTACATTTGGATCCTGCGTTAACCAGATATTTATTTGGTCCAATGAATGAAACATATTTTTGACTTGAGATACCCAATTAAATTTAACATTGTTTGTGGGGGTTTGGTCTAGTGCTAATAGTCGATTATAACATATTTTTGGTAATCTATCATTGGGCACAGATAAAATTTTATAGAGCCACGAAAGCATCGATTTCATAATTTGTACAGAAACATAGTCACCTCCAACCTCTAATCGAATCATGTAGTTCGGAGTACTTCGAATTAGTTGAAATAATTTCTTGTAAAACCCAGTTTCTGCTTGCTCCAAATATCTCAGATACCTCAAAGACCAAACTGGAGCTGCATACACTAAATTGGATCTAGCCAATGCATGGAAGAGTTTAGTTGTGGCATCCCAGTCGTGACATTTAGACCCTACCAAAATTTTGAAGACAGTAGATATTGCAGATTTAAATTTTGTAATTGCATAAATTGTTTCCTCTAGAAATAGTGCTGACGACGAGAACAAAACACCAAGATAAACAAACTTCTTGACTTGCTCAATTTCTTGACCAGAATAATAGAATTTGGAGTCATTTTTGCATTTGCCTTTGTGAAATTTCAATATTTTTGATTTTGATATATTAACCGATAAAGAGTTCAAGCTGCTATATTCCTCTAAGATAGCTAATTTCTTTTTAAGGTCAACTGGGGAGTCCGCCAAAATAACTAAATCATCAGCATACAATAATACTATAATATCTTCATACCCATTTATACTTAAACCACTAGCTCCTTTGTTTCTGAAGAACACCTCTATATCTGACAGAAAGCAAGCAAACAGAAATGGACTCAAAACCTCACCCTGAAAGAGACCTTCGGTTGCCTTTATTTTAGAAGTAATTTCGGACACTCGTTTTATTTGAACGGTGGCGCTATTATATAGTTTCATAAGTAGCCGCAAGATTTTTGGGCTCATTCCTAGCACATGAAGCTTATGCCAGAGAGAAGAATGAGGTATGGAATCAAACGCCCTTCTAAAATCAATGAAAGCTACATAAACAGATCTTTTCGCCAGTCTTAAGTGCATATGAATGATGGCTGTCAAAATAAAAACATTGTCCATGCAACCCCTGCCTTTGCGAAAACCGGTCTGACATTCAGGTAGGACCTTAACATCTTCATCCCATATCAAACATCGGTTTAATAAGATCTGGGTAAAGACCTTCAGGATAGAATTCGCCAATGCAATCCCACGATAATTTATGGGATCACGTTTGTCTCCTTTTTTATATATCATAGACATATGTAAATTTGACCAACTTGAGGGAAATGTTTCCTCTGATAGGATTTTATTAAAAAAAATCTCGAGGTAATGTAACCACATTTCTGGGAGAGCCTTATAGAAATCGTAAGCAACCCCATCAGGGCCAGGTGATGAACCAGCCTTACAAGAATGCAAGCTTTGCCGGATTTCCTCTTCAGAGATATAGGAATCAAGCAATGGGTGTGTAACGCCATAAAAGTTTGTATCTAGGCTTATTGTAGCTTTGTTAACTGATTTAAGGTAATTCTCCCAATTATAATTCCTGATAATTATCAGGGCTAATGAAATTACAAGTTGTATTTTTCCGGTTAATTTTATTTACAGTATCCCAAAATGTTTTACTATCCCTAATATTTCCAAACGAGTGGGCAATTAATTTGTAATAATTATCTTTCTTCTCTCTTATCAGAGACTTATATTCTTTCCTTAACAAAATATATTTATTTAAGTCTGATTCCGAGAAATGATTCCTTCGGCATGTCTTCAAGCACAATTTTAGTTTTTCCCAGATATCTATGCATTCTTTGTCAAACCATTTATTTTTCCAATAGACCGGCTTTGTTTTTGTATATGTATGAATAACTTTCATAGCTGATACCTCAGCGGCATCTTTAATAGTATTAATGAGCGTATCATTCATAGAATCGACTGATTCTCCTACAGATCCTTGTTGTGTATTAGCCATCATCAAATCAATGAAAGTTTTAGTTTTGTCGGCGGACCATTTGATAAAAGTTTTAGTTTGAATTTCTGATAATATTTTAGTTCTTTGAGGAAAGTTATTTATGTTGAGCGTTAATAATACTGGAAAATGGGAGGAAGTATGAATAGTTTGTAAAACCTCTAAGTCACAGATAGAATTTATATTAGGTAATTGACACCAGACTAAATCTATGACGCTGTTTCCGACGGGACTGAAGGATGTGAACCCAGCAGGAGTATCACTTAATGTTCTCCCATTGATAAGGACAAATCCGTGATTAGACATAAAATCGCTTAAAATACTCCCCCTCGTATTAGAAGCTTTATCATAAGAATCGTGATAGAAATTGAGATAGTAGGAGTCAAGATTATCTGGAAGGGGAAACAAAACTAACTTAAGGATCTAAGATGTTAATACTATCTGCCTATACGGGACTGTATTCATCAGTACTCTTCCTCCAACTTAGAACGGCATCATCTTCATGCTAGCATGTCTTGAGATCTGGTGCCACCTCCATCCAAGTCTAGACATGTCCTGGGGTCATAACGGGATATCCTTCTCGACCTTCCTCTCCGACTTTCTCTCTCTCTCTCTCTCTCTCTCTCTCTCTCTCTCTCTCTGTATCCATCCCTCTACCTTCTTAGGGAAGGGGTAAGCCCTTCTATAGGTGGGAGGCAGGTAAAGCTGCTAATCCCTTCCCTACTCCTGGGTCTGTAATCTTTCGCCGCCCTTGCGTTTTTCACTGGATTGAGTTTCGTTTTTCTTTGGCCTCAGGCGGCATTAAATTGTATCCTTATTACTGGTCATTTTACAATTTAATAGTTATAGTTATCTTATATAGTTGTGTAAGGCCCCGTTTTCCCTTTTTCTTGTTAAGTGAATAAGGATGAGAGAAAAGGTTGGCTGGCCGTCTCTAGAGGTGTGAGAACTGCGAATCAGCAAACGTTGCGTCTGTGTTGTTGGAACTGCACGTGGCTGATTCGTATGATTCCCGGAAGATTTAAGACCTGACAACAGTTTCTAGTCCAGCCACCTGCTAAAGCAGGAGTGGAGCACAAAGGGTATAAAAAGAGCTGGCTTATCTCCGACGGGTCAGAGTTCGCATCAGTTCCTGAGACTTCGACCCAGATGCTGTTCAGAGGTAGGTCAGCTCCAAATTCTCTTTAATCTCCCCAAATGATCATATTTGATAACTCTACCTAGCTGTCTCTCTCACTCAACCTTTTCTCTCATCGTAGCGATGTTTTATGACATTTATGTATGTAATAGTAACGTGAGTGTAAATTATAGTTTTGAAAGGAATTTCCGCTTCTCTGAAATATGTCCCCATTATCTATTCCTTTAAATCCCGTCCTTGCTAATCAGTCCCTTACAATTGGTGTCAGGTTACCGGGTATTATTTAAATGACCAGCTGCAAGTGGGCATTAGATAAGAACCCTGCTCTCGAGATAGGCCTGCGGCTGTACTGCTGACGCTGATAGGACAATTCCTCGAACCGATATCTCGGCTCTGGGTAGTTGTTCATGAAATGGCATCACGTTTCCTGGTTTAAGGACCGCCAAATACGGATATTTGGTGGTTAGCCCTGTTAGAGAGTAAAGTAATCCCTATTCATAACCGTAATGTGTTGGGGTTCATTGGAAACGTTGAAAATAGAGCTATACGATGGTGGTAACGGAACAGCAGTTTGCCGATCTGAAAACGGCATTGGATCAGGCGTTGGCTGCAAATGAGCAGTTCAGGGAAGAATTCGAGAGGACAAGGCATGAGGGTAAGCAAGGAAAGAGAGATCTCTCTCTTCAGGGAATGGTCGGTCCTTGGTCCGGAGATGATTCTGGGGTTCCAATCCAAGACTATCTCACTGGTTTAGAATTAGTGGCAACTAGCGGAAACTGGGAAGATCGTGATAAATCCCTTGTGTTAAGGATGAGACTGAAAGGGATGGCTGCGAAATTTTTAGCCAGCAGATCGGATCTCAAAGGGCCAAATGTAAAATATTCCACCATTCGCGATGCACTTCTAGACCGCTTTAAAGCGACTATGCAACCTGAGCAGTTTCTCCTTCAGCTTAGTTCAATGAAACAAGAGCGTGGAGAGGATGTGAGAACTTTCGGAGATCGTTGTCGAGAGATGGGTGAACGATCACTCTCAGGTGAGGGATCGAAAGAAGAAGTTATAGGGGCTCGCAAACAACTGGATAAAGTTGTTCTTACATCGTACTTAAATGGGCTCGGAGGAGAGATTGGGAGGCTGACGAGACTTTCGTTCCCAAACGATTTACAAACCGCGATTGAGAAGGCTAGGGCCATTGAAACGGAGTTAAGGCGACACGAAAAGGGAAAATATACGGTAGAGATGAATCCCCAGGATAACGAAATTCCCAGTCCCGAGGAAGTTGGACCAAGCGAAGTAAGGGTCATTGAGAGGGGCAATCCAAGTGGCTGTTATCGCTGCGGGGATACAAATCATTGGGCCAGGGGATGTCGACAAACAGAGAGGGTTATTGATATTTCTCCCAAAAATATTACGAATTGTTATAGGTGCGGTCGTCGTGGGCATATCGCTCGCCAATGTCGTTCTAAACCCCTAGTAAAAGGAACTTCGCCTAAGAAGGCCCCAAACGCAAACGACTTGGGGAGGGCCCCGGCCCTAAGTCGGCGACAAGGGGATCGCGCTACGAATTACTAGGCATAGGTGGGGGAGGTAAGAAAGGGGTAAAGGTGTGCACCTGGATAAATGGGCGGTTTCATAGGATGATAGTAGACACCGTTGCTGAAGTTACTCACATCAGGTCTCCTGTCTCAGGATCCAAATTAAGACCCGCGACTAGTAAGATTAGGGGAGTGACAGGTGTGGTAGTCCCAGTGCGCGGTATTCAAACGGTGAATATCGAGGTTAAGGGCCATCGACTGTCCCACGACGTCATAGTGGCTGACGTCTGCTTAGAAGGAGATGGACTATTTGGCTTGGACTTACTAGGGAAATTAGACGCCCATATAGACCTACGTTCCGGGAATGGGTACGTTTCATGAGTAGGACAGCGAGAGAACTAGAAGCCAAGTTTTCAGGTCATATTGTATCCCTTCCAACTAGAGTGAAAATAGGAGCTAAGCCGATTGTCAGGGAGGAATCAAGACTCACGGGAAAGAAAGATACCAAAACCAGCTCAGCGCGCCTCCTTCGAGAGGAAACGCTTCCGGCCTTCAGTGAATCTCTATTAGAGATTTCCGTTCCAGGGAAACTAGACCAGAAGGCTGTCATAATTGAGCCGTCAAGAGCACTTCCCAATGGGATTGTAGGAGGGAGGTGCATTAACACTCCTCGGGACGGCCGTTGTGGATGCAGTTCGTCAATTTGACTGCTTCGGCTGTGACATTGCCACGGCTTCTAGTGGTAGGTCTGGTAGAGAGAGATTGGGCGGAAGGCAGTGGCTCTGGTGCGGACAGGGAACGCAAAGGTGGCTCTAAAACTCCCGTTGGTTTCGTCTCGATCGTTGGCGAGAAATTGGGCCATTTAAGTGGTAGGGAAAGGAGGGATATGGAGTCCTTATTGTCCAGATTCTCAGACATTTTTAGCGAACCGGGCCCCGAAGGTTGCTCCCTGCCTGTTCAGCACCATATTGAAAAGGGAGATGCCAGACCTGTGGTGAAACGCCCGTACCGTGCGCCTTTCAGTGAACGGGAGGAGGTGGAACGGCAGGTTCAGACGTTACTTGAGCGAGGTGTCATTACGCCGTCTAAGAGTCCTTGGCAAGCACCTGTCATTTTAGTCAAGAAAACATCCCCAACAGGTGAGTTAAAGTATCGATTCTGCACAGACATCCGTGGCCTCAATGCGGTTACTAAGGTGGATACTTACCCCCTTCCGTTGATACAGGAAACCTTAGAACAGTTGGGGAATAGCCAAATCTTTTCCACAATTGATCTTTCTAGTGGGTACCACCAAATACCGATAGCACCCCAGGATCAGGCAAAAACGGCCTTCACGACTGTAAACGGACACTATGAGTACAAAAAAATGGCTTTCGGCCTCGCGGGGGCACCTGCCACGTTTCAACGGGTCATGGACCAACTCCTTGGCCGACTGAAGGGCGCCGGATGTTTTGTTTACCTCGATGATGTGGTGGTATATAGCTCAACACTGAGGGAACACAAGCTCCGGTTAGAGGAGTTGTTCGAGATATTCAGAGGCGCTAATCTAAAAGTGAACTTGAACAAGTGCGCTTTTGCGGCATCGGAAGTGACCTATCTGGGACACATAGTTACGGCCGAGGGAGTGAAACCCGACCCTAGAAAATTAGAGGCGATCAAGTCTTTTCCAGCCCCCAGAAATGTGAACGAGTTGCGAAGTTTTCTAGGGTTGGCCAGCTATTACCGCAAATTTATAAAAGGCTTTGCGGATCTTTCAAGACCCCTGACGGAATTAACTGGCTCACGAGTACGATTCCAGTGGGGTGATAAACAACGGAAGGCTTTTGAATCGCTAAGAGAAATCCTAGGTTCGGACTCAGTCTTGTGCTATCCGAACTTCAGCGAGCCATTTATATTGTCCACCGACGCGTCAGGAGTAGCTATGGGTGCCATCCTGTCCCAGTACAGAGATGGCGGCGAGAGACCTGTTTGCTACGCTAGTAGACAGTTGAAGGGTCCAGAACTCAACTACTCGGCGACAGAACGAGAACTGTTAGCAGTGGTGTGGGCGACAAAGCTCTTCCGTTTTTATTTACTAGGGCGAAGGTTTAAACTAGTCACTGACCACTCTGCCTTGAGGTGGATGCTAAGCCTTCAAGATCCGTCTTCCCGGCTGACCAGGTGGGCCCTTCGGTTAGAGGAGTTTGACTATGAAGTCGAACATCGCCTGGGGAAGAAACATTCTAACGCTGATGCCTTAAGCCGTACAATAGCTGTAGTCACGGGAAATAGGCAGGCAATAACCCGTGGTAAATTGAAGGATGCTCAAAAGAAGGATATGTGGTGTCAAAGAGCCATCGAGAGAGGTACCATGTACAAACAGATGCCGATGGGCTGCTATATTGGGTCGATGGGGCAGCGGATGAGTCGGAATAGAGGCTTATGGTGCCTGAGGGTCTACGAAAAACTATCGTCGAAGAAAATCACTCCAAACCATGGGCTGGGCACCCGGGGGCTGATCGTACTCTCGCGGTAATCAAAAGCTCATATTATTGGCCGGGCATGGCGGCGGATGTGAAGTCCTTCGTGGAACGGTGTCACGCGTGCGCTAGCAGGAAAAGTCCTGTATCCCAAAAGGTCCCCCTGGAAGCTCCCTACATGGCCACAGGACCTTTTGAGCAGGTATCGCTAGACATATTTCGGCCATTGCCGACTTCCAAAAGAGGCCATCGTTACCTTTTGACTGTGATTGACAATTTTACGCGGTATGCGGAGGGAATACCACTAAAGGGGAAACCTTTAACTTTTTCTCGTAGGTCCCCATACCCGCTTAGGAGGAGAGCTAAGTTGCCTGAAAATGATTCCTGAATATCTTATTTCAGGGTTGTCGCTGTGGGTGGTCCTAGGAGTATGGCGTGGACAAGTCTGGTTTTTCTAAGACGAGGTGACGTAGTTGTGACGGGAGACAAATGGCGTCTACTGGTTCACTTGAATGTATCCCACCTGGAATGTATAATGGAAACTCTGCGAGGGGAGATTTGGCTTGATGGACTTCAGCCAGTTGTCGAGGGTACACTTAGTCTATTCAGAGAGGCAGAAGAGGAACTTGATATGCTCTGGTCCCTGCTACCTAGTCCGCGAGAACGTCTAGGATTGGTCAATGCGGGGGGATAGCATTAAAATACCTATTTGGGACCCTAGACGCGGACGACTTACAAGGCATTCAAGAAAATTTCGACAAACTAAGTAAGCAGTACGGAGACACCATACATGCGGTCTCTGAACAACTAACGCTCAGTCGCGAGTTCGCAAGGAAAGCCGAAGAGGACACAAAAAGGGTTACACGCTTGTCTGGGGTGGTTCGTAGAATTTTGAAGGAAGGTTTTCAAAAATAAGCGCAACTTCAAACGAATCTATCGCGTGTTACAAACCTCATCCAAAGTTCCCTGTACCTTTCCTCGTCCCTCAGAAGCCTAGAAATCGGAGTAACGGAATTCCTATTTAGATTCCGCAGAGTTCTTAATGGAGTAGGTGCATCAATGAATGGAAAGTTGAGTAGAGAGATGCTAGGTCCTAAAGAGTTAACTCTGATTTTGGGGAAGGTAAGAGAGGCTCTGCCAACTGGACTGACACTCCTCTCGGAGGGAAGCCGATATCATGACCAAATTTACTACCAAGTTTCTGAAGTGCATGCAATTGCAACCGATGATGGAGTAATAGCTGTAGTAGAATTGCCTTTAAAAACTCCGGATCAGGAGATGGTGCTTTATCGAGTTCTATCCTTGCCCCTTAAGGAGAATAAGACAGGAAGGATGGTTGCAGCTCAGCCGGAGGGGGCGTTCTTCTTGGAGAGCCGCAACGAGAAGGCCTACACAATTCTTCAGGATCAGGATATAGCCAGATGTCGTCCCGGGATACCGTGGATCTGTCCTGCCGAGTTCAAGTTCTTTCACGGAGAAACATCTTCCTGTATTGTCTCATCGTTTCGCCAGGAGAATACGTCGAAAGAATGGTGCCACTAGAATTTGGTGAATCCTAGATCTTCACCCACATGGATTTGGGACGAGCACAAGGAGCTATGGTGGTATAGCATGTCTAAGCCCACTCGCCTCCATCTTCAATGCAGAGGGAGTGCTGCAGTAGAGTCGCTAGAGCGGGTTCTAGATGGAAGTGGGCAGCTCACAGTAGCACCTGGTTGCACTGCTTGGACACCAGATTATCGCCTTTTGCCAATAGCCGACGTTGGGGAATCCTCTCAGGTGGTGCAGTTGGAATGGGTTAACATTACGATCAAATCACCCTTGGACCTGCCAGTAAAAGAGGATTATGATCCCGCAGTATGGGAGGATACTTTGAAGGAGCTCAAGGAGCTCGAAGAAGCGTCCAATAACTCTTCGGCTGAATGGGGAACATGGAGCGATGTTGACCGGATCCTAGCGGCCCAAAAGAAGGGGAAGGAAGGAGAACTTCTGTGGATAGCAGGCGGGTCGGTTGCTCTAATCGCACTTCTTGGGTTTACCACTGGCCTGCTAATTACTAAACTCCGATCCCGGCGTGGTGCAAATCAAAACTCGCAGCCAACGGAAGGAAGTGGAACCGGGCCAGCAGGAATCGTAATCCATCGACCGGCAGCTGAAAGTGTCGTATCAGTGATAACGGAGCGGATATTGACCGCTCGTAAGTGTAGTAGAAGTTTAGTGATTGTGAAGATAGTGTTCTGTATAGTTAGAGAATAATAGTGACGTAAGGACGGGTAGTGTTAAAGGTAAAGTAATGTTCCAAGGGAAACATGACGTTGAAAAGTCGGGGGGTGATGTAAGGCCCCGTTTTCCCTTTTTCTTGTTAAGTGAATAAGGATGAGAAAAAAGGTTGGCTGGCCGTCTCTAGAGGTGTGAGAACTGCGAATCAGCAAACATTGCGTCTGTGTTGTTGGAACTGCACGTGGCTGATTCGTAAGATTCCCGGAAGATTTAAGACCTGACAAGAGTTTCTAGTCCAGCCACCTGCTAAAGCAGGAGTGGGGCACAAAGGGTATAAAAAGAGCTGGCTTACCTCCGACGGGTCAGAGTTCGCATCAGTTCCTGAGACTTCGGCCCAGATGCTGTTCAGAGGTAGGTCAGGTCCAAATTCTCTTTAATCTCCCCAAATGATCATATTTGATAACTCTACCTAGCTGTCTCTCTCACTCAACCTTTTCTCTCATCGTAGCGATGTTTTATGACATTTATGTATGTAATAGTAACGTGAGTGTAAATTATAGTTTTGAAAGGAATTTCCGCATCTCTGAAATATTTCCCCATTATCTATTCCTTTAAATCCCGTCCTTGCTAATCAGTCCCTTACAGTTGTTTGTCCCTATAAGAAAACTGCGTGCGAATGGAATCGAACTTTATTTATGTTTTATTTCTTTTATTCATGTTAATAAATCGTTTAACTAGAATAAATCTATAGCCCCCCATGTACTATACGTTACAATATATATATATATATATATATATATATATATATATATATATATATATATATTATATATATATAGCCGGCTTTATCAGACGGCTGTCCATGTTATTTTTTTTTTTTTTTTTACTTTTTGTTATTATTTTATGACAATCTTTTCAATATTATAAAATAACAAAAAAAACCTAAATCAAAATCACCTAGAAAAACCGACTGCTGGAGAATGCCGTATTAACATCAATAATTTTCCCCAGCAAAGAACCCTAAAAAATTGTATATGTATATATATAAGCTTGACTCCAGAGGGAGTACTTGGTAACGGGAGGACTTCTTTGCAAGAAATGCCCCTGAAGAGATGCGAAGAAAAGATGCACGAAACATGTCGGGCCCAATAAATAAAGTGGTGTAATAAAGGAAGACTGCTTTAATGACCCCATGCCTCCTAGGATAAAAAAGAATGAATATATATATATATATACTTTTTCTTCCATTGTTGACCTTAAACTCAATATACTTGTTTTTTGTAGCCAATAGGTCATAAAAACACTCCTTTCACTTCCTGTATTTTATTATTTTCACCCTAACCGGTTTCGAGCTATTCTGCTCCTCCTCAAAGGGTATTTCCTAAAATTATTTGTACATTATACATGTATAATTTGATTGGAAGAATTACATTTTTACAACATTGTGTGTATACTTACATTCGATGGTCTTTTCCCATCACGTACAATTATATAAAGTAATTTTAATATTGCATAGCAATATGCGTCTCAGGGTTATGAAACACTAGTATCCTAACCTTCCTCCCCGTAAACCTGTCTACAGTCCCCGTCATTTCTATTCTGCACTACAAGGTTCTGAAAGATTTTATTTAAGTATTTGATGTCCTTTTTTTTTATTTACCACCTGTTCCTGTCTTTCTACAATATAAAGGTTTTCTTTAATCTTTCTTTTGAGGCTGTTTGGTTCTTTATCTAAAATTTTTGCTTCCTGAAAATTGAATGAGTGGGAATTTTCTGTGGCGTGTTCAGAGAGAGCCGTTTGACATTGTGAATGATCGTCTACACTTTTTGCATGCTGTAAGATACGCTTTTTGACAATTTGTTCGGATTCTCCTATATATTTTGCGCTACAGTCCCCACATTCTAGCAAATAGACGTTATATTTAGTCAAAAGTTTGTCCCTTTTTATTTTGATATTACTAAAATTATTTTCTATTTTACTATTATATCTCCATGTTACATTCGCTGCTTTATTTTAGATAAAGAACCAAACAGCCTCAAAAGAAAGATTAAAGAAAACCTTTATATTGTAGAAAGACAGGAACAGGTGGTAAATAAAAAAAAGGACATCAAATACTTAAATAAAATCTTTCAGAACCTTGTAGTGCAGAATAGAAATGACGGGGACTGTAGACAGGTTTACGGGGAGGAAGGTTAGGATACTAGTGTTTCATAACCCTGAGACGCATATTGCTATGCAATATTAAAATTACTTTATATAATTGTACGTGATGGGAAAAGACCATCGAATGTAAGTATACACACAATGTTGTAAAAATGTAATTCTTCCAATCAAATTATACATGTATAATGTACAAATAATTTTAGGAAATACCCTTTGAGGAGGAGCAGAATAGCTCGAAACCGGTTAGGGTGAAAATAATAAAATACAGGAAGTGAAAGGAGTGTTTTTATGACCTATTGGCTACAAAAAACAAGTATATATATATATATATATATATATATATATATATATATATATAGGGGAAGGTGTTGTACCTCTGACCATATTCTACCTTTGACCACCGAGGCTGTGGTGGCATGTAGCAACATTTTATAAATTTTAGTGTAATTAGTGTTTTGCTCCTTCTCTAGAGGGCTTGTGTAACCTACTTTGGATTATCCAAGTCAAAGAGGATTCTAGCAAAAAATTCTCATCCATTTCTATCAAAAAAATGTAAGTTATTTATTGATGACGTTTTGCCTCATAATATTTTTTGTATTATGTCTTTTTAGATGGAAATCATTTGACAATGTAGCTATTACAATAAGAAACATGGTGTAGCCTCTATTGGCCCTGAACATGGTCTCTCTATTCTATTGCTTATCATATTTAATTTTTTCAATGCTCTAGCTTTACATTCAATATTTTTTATTAATTTTTAAAAAAATAATCGTACAGTAGTCAAAGGTACAACATGTAGTTGTACCTTTGTCCATTGGGGGTTGTACCTCTGACCACCTAAAAAATACACAGCAGTGCAGAAAAAAAATTGTATTCAGTAATATTCTAATTAATTGTAAGTTTAATAAATACAGGACAAGGATGTAAGCATAATAAAAAGCCTATTATTGATATTATGTTATGCTTATTATGCTAAACAATCCAGTCCAATCTATAAACGTTTTAACTGTCAAGCAGATCCACTAGCAACAGTAGGGTATGGAAGTTTAGCCACAATGTCTTCAACGTCATCATACAAATATTCATCTTCTCTCGTAAACTTGTCACTTAAAGTTTGTTTATATATATATATATATATATATATATATATATATATATATATATATTCGCTCTCTCACGCTCAAAAATTGTCCGATTTTTCGGAAATTTAGTACGAAATTCTTTCGTCTCAATTAAAAGGTCATGTTCCTCCAGCAGAATCCTCCACCGAAACACGGTTTTTGGAGCAAACTTTGCTCGAGAAAAAGTCGTAACCCTTATCTTTTCGAGTTCATATTCTTGCAGGTACTCGTTCAATAGATTCTCTAGCATAGGAAAAAGAACGAAACCATTTTGAAGGTGATATATGTAACCGTTTTCGAAAATCGGGGATCATAGAAATATTTTTTACTTGTTTGAAATTCATCTAAACTAAAATATTTAAAATTTTCTATATAGCTTCTATTTATATAGTTTCTCTTCCAAGTTTTCCAAATTTTCCTAGGTATAAGAAGTGAATGGCGCTAAGATGACGGAGTTGTAAGTAAGGTTTGTAGTTTGAATTAGCCACTAAAGGGGAAAAGAGCTGGCCCTGAAAGTGAATGGCGCTAAGATGACGGAGTTGTAAGTAAGGTTTGGAGTTTGAATTAGCCACTAAAGGGGAAAAGAGCTGGCCCTGAAAGTGAATGGCGCTAAGATGACGGAGTTGTAAGTAAGGTTTGGAGTTTGAATTAGCCACTAAAGGGGAAAAGAGCTGGCCCTGAAAGTGAATAAATTCTCCCTTTGGGATTCCCCCCATTTCGCCAACTGTCCCCGAATTAGCTGGGCAGGCCTATCCCCCCCTTGGGGGGTGTAAATACCTTTACCCGCACAGAATAAATATACCTATTGGCTCCTGGGAGCTCTACCTCCAGCAAACTCTCATTAAATCCCCCCTCCCCCCTTCCCCCCTGGACTTCTTTTCATCGACCCACTCCACCCTTTTAGCACATTTCCAGGGGAATTTAGTTATTGAGGTTGCACTCATGAAAGGACTTTTGTGAAACTTTATGAAATCTTCATTTATTAAACCGAAAATTGTCTAGACAGTTATAATGTATAAGAAGGCATGGAATAGTTGAGTTTTGGCTAATAAAAACGGTGTGATTTTCGGAAAAATCTATAATCTCAACGTCTCGGTGTGCTCTTCGACAGCTTCTTCAGCTGAAAAATAAATATACAAAATTAGATCATGAAAAAATGTTACGAATCCTTTTGTTCAATGTTCTTGTTGTAATATTAAAACGTTTTTGAGCAAATAACTTATTTAAGAGTAAATTAAATTATCGAAGGACACTAGTAAAAAAATATTGTTATCTCTCTCCAATCCTGTTTTTTTTTTTGTTTTTTTTGTTATTTTACTTGGAACATCCGAAAATTTGCTTGAATAATAAAAGCTGCAGTTTATTTGCTCAAAAACGTTTTCTTCGTTAATTTTGAATATTTACATTTCAGAAGAAGAAGGCTGTCAAAGTGCATGCCGTAACGGTTTTTTTTTTTGTTTTGTTTTTTATTTCATTTATTTGTCTAAAATCCGTACAAATTATTAACTGTTTACAACCACCAAGTTTGTTGATACATTTATTGCTATGTACAAATTGTACAGAACAGGATAATTAAAATAAAATAAAAATAATACAAAATTTGAAAGAAGCCAACCATTGTTGGCACTCACAGAGCTGTCTAGATAAATATTTTTATGATCACGATGAGAACAACTAAATTAGTTTATCTCAGGGCCACTGTCCGTTAAGCCGCCTGGGAGGATTGTATGGGTGGGATATGGAAGATAAGAATAGACCTTCAGGATTAGGATGGTAAGGCAACTTAGATTGGAACATTTGGAAAGGGATTTTAGCAAGGTTAAGGACCTAAAATATGATATTAAGGTCATGGTGAAGGGTTTTGAGGAATGAGCCTGGAATGTCTGTATTCTGTTGATGTTGGATGTTTTTCCTAATCTCCAGAGTTCAAACCCCATATGTCCATATGGGTAGAATGATTGTTTTGTATATCGTAATTTTGTTCTGTGTCGATAATTATTATGAGGTTCCAAGGAGTCTTCTAAGTAGTCCGTATCTTTGGTCAGTTCTTGTTTTTATAGTCTCGTGTGAGGGTTCCATGTCAGTCGGCTGTCAAGGTATAATCCTAGAAATCGAACCTCGCTGGATGTTGGTAGTGGAGTGTTTTTGAGGTAGACAGAAGGGCACGAACGTCGATGGAGAATGAATTTTACTTGTTTAAATTTTTCATGGTTGATTTTTATTGTCCATCTTTCAATCCAATGTTTGCCGAAACGTTCATATTACAAATATCACACTGTTTTTCCTAGCCGAAAGCCAACCATTCCTTGGCTTCATATCAGCTCTATTTGCACCTCATCATAAAATGTCAGAGACGTAGCCTCCAAGAACCTGAAAAAGTAGAACCGTTGAATGTCAAACCGAAACGTTGGCAGAAATAAAACTCATTTTAGCTATAAAATGTCAGAAACGTAGCCTCCAAGAAACTGTTATCCCTCTCCTCCATAGCCCGAAAAAGCAGAAACGTTGAATGACAAACCGAAACCTTGGCAGAAATAAAACTCATTTTAGCTATAAAATGTAGTTTCATTCAACATAAGACCGAAGCCCGATCATCTACACCTCCTCTAATTATAAAATGTACAGCTATTTATCAACTCCCGTGGAAGCCCAATTAAGCTGTCGGGTGGAGAACAAGACCCCGTCCAATCACTCATTTCATCAATTAATCCAGGGCTGAAAGAAAATACCGCCTCGCAGGAATTGCCTCATCTTGGCGCGTTTACATAACATTTTTTTTGTCTAGTCTAATTTTGAGACCTTGGATTAGAACATTTAAATTCTTTTTTCTAGCTTATTGGTATTTTTTCGGGAAATATTACATTGATAAACAAATTTTACTTCTGAAAAATTTAAATACCTTAACCTAAGGAATCTGGGAGAAAAGCTAAATTTTAGGCGCTTAAAAGGCGAAAAAACGGCAGTACGCAGAAATTACTTATCCACCTACTCGACTTGCACCGGTTCTTTAAGTATTCGATATTAAAAACTCAAAATAATAATAACTTTCATCCCATTTTGCGTACCTTGTCTTACTGAAAAATACATTTTACTGATAAAAGCAATCGAACCGCTGGAAAAAATGAACCGAGGAATGTTAGTCACATTTGTGCCAAAGGCATTTCATCGGTTCGGGACTGAAAGCCACCGCTGTGACAGCTTTTTGCGACATCTAGCGGTAAGTTGTGTAACCTCTAGTTCCTCTTGTATCCGCTTCACTTCATAAAAAATCAGTTTGAGCGTATGTAATTCGGATTCCCCTACGCTACCTCTGTGTATAGTTCCGGTCTGTCTGGAGGGCCTTATTTATGTTTTAGCAGTATATGTGTACATAGGGATCAGTATACCAACGCCGCACAGTGGTGCCAAACGCCCGATTTCGGGGAAAAACCTCTAGGTACTTCTTTCTTTACCTCAAGGTCTAGGTACTTGAATCTTTCTGATTTAGGTGTCATTTTTGAATTATTTTCTTGTGCTGAGTCGAATGAGACCACTACCAAATTGATAGAATAATTATTTTGGAAGATAAACGGGTATTATATTAAGAAAAACCTGAAAACCAGCAAGTATTCAATATAAAAAAATCATATTCTACTCAGTTGGTCGAAAAAATTAATAACAAATGTAATTTTGTTAACTGTTCTCGAAGTGTTCCTCATTCTTGAAATTTGAGCATATAACGACTAAATTTAGCAGTTTCTCGCGAGATATTTGATGGATCTCACTGTTTATGTTTAGTTACTTGCAAACACAACATGTTTAACAACTCTATGCAGAAAAAATAATAGTAAAGTTGTTTCTCGTAAACTAATCGCATCGCTAATTGACACCTTTATTTTATTAGGCTGTGCACACATACGGCTGAGTAAGGCGATGAAATTTATAGAAAAGCTTCTTCAAAACATATACTTTTAGGTAAAACTAGAGAGCATAGCTACCATAAATACACCAAATAAACTAAGGATAATTGAGATCCATTACAGATATCTTCAGAACATAAATGCCCCAAGTTCATGGTACATTTTGGCAAAAAAGAAAATTCGTTTAAAAGCTGCATATACTCATGAAACTGCCTTGGTAATATCAATTTTTCACGAATAAAATAAGTGGTATAATGGAAGTATTAGAAAAAAATATTTTATTAACAGGCATAAAAAGCTTTGGAATATTCGTATATATTTAGAAAACAGTTCAAAAATCGTGGAAAGTGGAAGGTGGCTTCGAAAGCTTACTAAATTCTTTTAAAAAGAAGGTTTTGAAGTAACTGTTGGTTTAGTTCATTCGTTCCTCGTTGATTTTATTTTCCAATAATTTCAAACAGATTAATTTTTCCTTAAATTATGTATAAACTACAATCTCGTAATTTGCATCAATTCGTGTACATTAGACTCTCCCTTATCCAGCGTTCTCTTATCCGTCGCTCTCTCTAATCCGGCATTCTCCGGGAGAAATGAGTGAGAGGGATCTCGGAACTCGTCCGAGGAAAATTCCTAGACCTTCCCTACCTACCTAGCCAAACACTTGTTTCTTGGTATTTCATTGAATGGAAGTATAAGAAGGCATATATGTTTTGTTTTAGAAGCAGGAACTTGTGTTTCTACGAAGAAAATAAATGTTTCTACTAAGGGACGTGCTTCTGGAACGCCTAGTTTTAGCCAGAAACAATCATCGTGAGTGGAGTCATAAAATTAATTTCAACAATATGTACCCCGGGGTCTCCCGTGGTCTACTGGCTAGCGCGCTAGATTCCTTACCGGGAGATGGTGGGTTCGATCCCCACCGGCGCACAGTGTAACGTCCAATGGACAAAAACCTGATTTTTTTTTTTTATATTTAATTTTTAATCCTCTAGCTAAGTTTAGAAACTATTCAAGGAATTAAAATCGTATAAAACTAATAAATATTAGCTTTATTTTGGTCAACAAACACTTTAGCAGTATTTTAAACAAGGCAAAGTCTTCAAAATCTGCTTTATACCAACAATTAGTTTGAACCTCTCTCGTAGAAGATAGGACCGTGTTTTTATTAAGTCATCCGAAGTAAATTACGTCAAAACTATTCCTTTTTTATCTGATATAATTTATTACGGGTAATTACTCCCTTATTATCCATCCTGAATTATTCTTCTTTAATTTTTGATATTTTTCTTATGTACAAAATTTTGATAGACCATAGCAAAAAAACTTCATCTGCAAACATCGCAAGTTTTTTAGAGCTTAAAGTTTACCTCAAGTATAATGTACTGACACCAATTTAGTTTGCCGAAATTTGCCGATTTCAACGATTTTTATTTTTAGATCCATCAATTTATTTTTTCTTCCAAATTTGAAAAAATGTGGATAAATCCAAGAAAACAGTATCAATCCTCGGGCAAATGATTCAATTTGATATGCAGGGTGCTCCTAAATAAATATTAAGCAATATTAGAAGAACTGCCAGTTTAGTCTTATATTAAATGTAAAAAATGTGGGAAGGTGTTCACCACAGAGAAAAAAACTCTTATATAAATACTGGTTGAAACAATATATCAACTTAAAAGAAATTGTTATTAATTTTTATCGTTAATTAATTAAAGATAACTAATAATTAATTATCGTTAATTGTTTTATTATCGTTATAAAAAGATATTCTCGTTCTGATGGCCCTTCTGGCTACCTTAGTGGCAGACATAAACTAGAGTTTATTACTACATTATATGTTACAGTTATATTATATTTTATAATATTGTTATTAATAATATTATTACCTGCTATATTATTTCTATTAATATTACAATTAATATTATTAAAGCCGTATAGTACGCGTTATTATACTATTGTTACCTTGTGTTTAGTTGATTTCAATTAATAAAAATGTTTATTTGAAAATAACTAGTGGTTAATGATTTTTGTCCATAATCTCCACTACTTCGTTACACTGTGCGGCGGCAGGAATTTTCTCATCTCAGGGCTCGCTGAGAAAATTCCTGGCTGCACCCTGGATGTCGGCGCTAATGGCCAAGATTTGTCGATGCGCCGTAAGAAAAAAAAAAAAAAAAAAAAAAAAAAAAAAAAAAAAAAAAAAAAAAAAAAACCAATATGTACCAATTTAAATATGCAATATTAAAAATCTTACATATTATTATTATTTTTTTTTCTTTTGGTGCATCTACTGCTGAGGTCATTAGCACTTTATTATATTCTCAAATAATAAATTATTTTTTTCAAATACATAAGAAACAGCTTCTATCTGAATTCTCTTATCGGGCGTTTTCTTTAATCAAACACAGAGCCACTGTACCCCGGTCCCGACGATGCCGAATTAGGAGTCCACTGTATATACAATAATTAATATAATTTTTTATTTATATTTATACTTTTTTATGCATTATTTCTAAAGATTTTTGTCAGTACAGGAGTGGAAACAAATCGTGAATAATTCGATTTTATTGTATGTATATACATACATACATATAGATATTAAAAAAGAAAGAATTGTACAACACGCTTAAGGAATAGACCCAAATGAGAACAGGACAACCTTGACGTAACATGCATTAACTAAAAAATATAATTTTAATTTTAAGGTAGTTCATGCTTGAAATAAGGAAAGTAACACATTGAAAAGATTAAAGAATATATATATATATATATATATATATATATATATATATATATATATATAATTAAAAACAGCCGTAAACAAAAAACAGATTTAAAGTCCATCAAATTTTCCACAGCATTATAGGTTAAACCTTTTGGAAACTCGCCAATAATCAATAACATTAAAACAGCTAAATTGATAAAATACGGCCATATTTATTAGCACATATGACATGACAGTATTGTGCCTGAATCAAACGAGAGGACTTCCTAACAAGGTAAGACTAGGAATTAAAACAATTTGTTAAGCCGTTAATTCATTTAGGGAAGGGATAAGGATATTTTTGTAAACATACATATTTCGAGATTTATAAAAAGAATATTTTTGTGATTGAATGAATAAAAGCATTTATTTAGACACAAAAATTTACATGCCGAAACAAACCCGTATAACCCGTCTGCCATAATATTTTTGTGTAGGAAAGACACTGAAGTGTTGCGAAACAAAGAACGAAACATGTTGGGCTAAAGATTTCAAATAAAGTAGTTGAAGTAAACGTAAGGTATACTGCTTTATCGCCCCCGGCCATAAAATAAATAAGAAGGAAATATATATATATATATATATATATATATATATATATATATATATATATATATATATATATATATATATATATATATATATATATATATAAGGTTAGTTGGTTTGATGGTTAGGGGGGGGGGGGGGAGAAATGTCGATACAAACTGAGTAGCTGGGAGGGTTGTGAATGAAGGCTTGTGAAACGGCAGACCATGTGCTCGAGTAAGATATAGGATCGACGGGAGAGATGCTCGCCCTATCTAGCGGCGCGGTTCTCAACTATCTCCTCATCACATTCGAATTTTCGTTTCGCCCAATCAAAAACAACGAAATTTTTGTTACGCTTGGTGTGAAATACGTTTTGCATAAGGATATATATTTTATCCCCAGATTTGTGCAGGTTTGATCTTTCGGCGAGTTTTCTTCACTCACACCACAGGGAATCCACGAATTCCAAAAATGAAAATTGAGGATGAATCCCAGTATTCTATTGAGGATTTTATCCCCCATAATTTACTGTCCACATTTTTCTTTATCGCATTAAATAGTTCGTTTGCAATTAATAAAATGGGCGTAATATCGATTAACTGGTTTGATTAATTTCCTGCTCTTTCAGCTACTTCATTACCCTTTATTCCTATCTGACTAGGGGTCCATAGGAAAAGGAGTTTTCGTCACTGTTTTATTTTTGTTACGCTTGGTGTAGAATAAGGGTTGCATAAATAAATATGTTTTATCATCAGACACGCCCAGTTTTGGCCTTTTCTCCCTTCCCTCCCACCTTAGGGAATCAACCGGAATTCCAGAAATAACAAGTTTTAGCCATTTTGATTTTAGAGTATTTATTGGGCGTCCCCGTGGTATTGTGGCTAACGCCAAGGAGCTCATATGGGAAATGAGGCTTCGATTCCCGCCTGCTGCAGGTGCAGTTCTTTATTTATGGGACCCTCTAGGAATTCCCTTCTCCATCATGGATCAGCCCAGATCCGCAAAAAAAATAAAGAAATATGTTTTAAAAATTTCTTAAAGAAATTGAAGAAATTACGGGTATGGAATAATACCCATTTTCAAAAGGCGTAATCTTTCCCTCCCTCCTTCCTTTTTGGAAGTGCAGACTAGACATTTTCATGTTTCCAAACTCACAGATTATGAAAATATAAATATTTGTCTGGTCGTTCACAGGCTGTCCCAAAAATAATCCGATTTTGATGAAAAGTAAGGCAAAAATACTTCGTCTGATATAAAATGTCAAGTCCGTTAACCAGAAGAATTCGACTTAGTACAGGAACGTAGTATTTTAGGTAAAGACGCGAAGAAATTTGTGGTCTTATGATTTTGAGTTTATAGCCTTACATGGGCGTATATAAGGGGGTGGGGCTAAGGGGGCTGCAGCCCCCTCCCGAAATCGGTAAACATTTGTCATAAAAAAAATGAAAATAAATCAAATAAAATCACTTAGTACAGAAAAAATATTTTTTATTGGGTGTAAAAGCGTTTTAATTGGGTTACTATTCCAAGTTCTAGATTGTTAGTATTCCATATCCCCCCAGCCCCCGTTAGTTTGTCATAAGGAATTGAAAATTATTGTTTCGTTTTTCATAAATTGAAGAAAATGACTTTGATTTTGATCACAGAATGTAGTATCAGCCCTTTAGTTTCTGAGGATCGGTCAGATCCTTTGTTATCCATATCTTTTGTTTCTCCAAAGCATGAAGGTGAGGTTTAAGCAAAGTATGGCCGAGGTTTAAGTACTTTGTAAGTCCTTTACCCCTTTGATATGGATCGGCCTTTACAAAAGCATTTCATTCATCATGGAGCTTTGTTCTTGGTATAGTTCTTCCATTCAACAAACCATCATCCAATGAAATATCGATTTTCAAAGTCTTCCGAAGCATTATGCCCTAGTTCAAATTGCTATAAGAATATAAATTCTAAATGCTTAGATTCGTTTCTTAGTAAAATAATGTCCGACTCGTGGGAGGCGTCTCCATAACGTTGTTTTTTTTTTTTACGTCGCATCGACGCACAGTGGGGTGAAACGAGATTTCGTGTTTCAAAAAAGGTTACAGCCTCTAAATCTTCCGATTCCAATGATTTTTTTTTTTTTTTAAATGAAAGCTTATAAAATTTAGAACATCTTCGTCTAGTCAGATTTTTGTTTTTGTTTCCCTTGTTTATTAAATTACTTGTTAATAATTCACGAAATTTTACAATTGAACATAAAATAATATTTTATTTTCCATCTAACTTCATATCAGCACTGATATAGTTGAAATTAAACATTCTATTAGACTTGAAAAAAAATCAAAATCTATTTTCAAAACATCATATTATTTCAATTAATCCTATTGTTGAATTCAGATAATTTAACGTTTTGAAGGCGTCTCAGTCTGATTTTTTCCAAGTCTAATCAGGATTCGAATGTTTAATTTCGCCGATATCAGTGCCGATATTAGGTCGTTTTCACTTTTTTTTTTTTTTTTTTTAAATTCATTTGAATCGGTTAAGATTTAGAGGTTGTAGCCTTTTTTGAAACACGAAATGTCGTTTCGCCCTACTGTGCGACGCACAGTGGTGCCAAACGCCCGATTTTGAGAAAAAAACTGTAGGTACTTGAATCTTTCTGATTTTAGTATCGTTTTTAAGGTATTTTGTAGTGCTGAGTCGAATGAGACCATTGCCAATTCGATAGAATAATTATTTTGGAAGATAATCGGGTTTCATATTACGGAAACCGTGAAAAACAGCAAGTATTCAATTAAAAAAAGAAATATTTTACTCAATTGGTAGAGATATGAATCCTTCTAAATGTATTTTTGAGTGCTGAGTTGAATAAATTAACAAACAAAATTAATGTAACACAGTTAAATGGTCTCAACATATTTCTCCTTATTAAAATTGTCGCTTATAACGAATACATTTTGACATTTTTACACGAAATATTAGGTAGAACTCCATGTAAATGTTTAGTTCCTTCCTATCTCAAACTATTCAACAACTCTCTGCAGAAAATAGTAATGGTAAACTCATTTTTCGTAAAATAATCGCATCGCTTCATTTTATTAGGCTGTGCACCTATCCGGCCGAGTACGGCGATGAAATTTATATGAAAGCAACTTCAAAACATGTACTTTTAGGTAAAACTATGCAGAGAGCATAGCTAAGTACCGCTTTTTTTTACACCAAATAAACTACGTATAATTGAGTTCCATTACAGATATATTCACAACATAAATGCACCAAGTTCATGGTACATTTTGGCAAAAAAGAAAATGCGTTTAAAAGCTACATATACTCATGAGACATATCAATTTTTTAGGAATAAAATAAGTGATATAATATTGTTTTACTTTTCACTAAAAACTGCGAGATTTTTACTCAGTGAGAAAACGGTCAACAAAAAGGTATTTTGTGATCATACCTATTAATAAAATGGAAAAGCAATATTACAGGAGTATTCTACAACTAATTAGGTATAACAAAATGTTAGTTCAAACGCGATTGCACACCTTCGGTTTTGGAGGTTTTTTTCCCTCTCGGCACCACTGTGCGACGCCTGGACCATTAGCGCTAAAATCTACGGTCCAGTAAGGAATTCTCACAACGAGCCTTCAGAACAGTGAACGAGGAAAATTTTGAGCCTTGTGCTTTAAAAGTGTGATTATTGGTGTAATTATGATTACTATTACGCTCAACACTGAAAATATCAGTCCAAACCCTCTTTAAAATAATTATTTCGAAATTTTATGGAGTTAATCATCGATCATACAACTAGTTTTTTAGCCTTAAATCATCAATCTGCGTAAGTTTAGTCATTATCCATTAGTCAAAGTCCCTTTTAATCACTAATCATTAATCACAAATCATTGATATAGAAATACTTAGTCATTAGTCATTAGTCATGGAGAAATATGATTGATCAATCATCAATCGTTACTCACTTCCCGACAGCTCATTTAATCATTAGTCATTAGTTACAAAATTAATCACAGTTTGGCCTACTCTGTGTTCTATAAGTAATTGGACGTGGGGAATCTAATGAAGCCGTTTCCAATGTCATATGTACATCGTAGTTGTAAAGCACCTATTTGAAAGCTTATTAAATTTCCTAAGCGATTTACTTTTGAGCGATCTTATTTAGATAAATCGGTGCTTAAATGGAGTATCTTCCGCTTAGGATGCTCTCACAAGGGGAGTATACAGCGATGGGGTCACCGATTTGGACCAATTGTTTTCTGGTGATTCTAAATCGAAAAATAGTCGACATTTGTCCGAGCGTTCCGTCCAATGCGCCTTAGGAGCCGAGAAATAAAATAAAATAGGTTGAAAGTGCTTTATTTTTTATATCGAGCTTAGAAAATGATATCGACATGATTCTTTCACCAACTCATTCGTTTTATAGAGTAGAATAAAAGAAAAATATAATCATTAAACAATAATATATTTTTCGTCAAATACATTCAAAAATATGGTTACGTTTTCAGGTAAACTAGTATTAAAAATTTGTTCACACCAAAAATAATAGCAGATTTAAAATCAGCACCCCAAGAAACCCTAATATAGTGAATATCATTGAAAACGAAAAATAATGATTTTTCCCAGTCTGGAAGAGGCTAAATATTTGTAAGCGAAAATGTAATGTGACGTTTTGGAATTCAATATCTCCAAAAAAAAAAAAAAAAAAAAAAAAAAAAAAAAAAAAAAAAAAAAAAAAAAAAAAAAAAAAAAAAAAACATTTAGCCTCTTCCAGACTGGGAAAAATCATTATTTTTTGTTTTCAATGATATTCACTATATTAGGGTTTCTTGGGGTGCTGATTTTAAATCTGCTATTATTTTTGGTGTGAAAAAATGTATAATACTAGTTTACTTGAAAACGTAAGCATATTATTGAATATATTTGATGAAATATAAATTATTGTTTAACGATTATATTCTTCTTATAATCGACTCTATAAAACAAATGAATTGGTGAAAGAATCATGTCAATATCATTTTTTAAACTCGATATAAAAAATGAAGCACTTTTAACCTATTTTATTTTATTTCTCGGCTCCTAAGGCGCTTTGGGCGGAACGCCCCGACACGACTATTTTACGATGTAAAATCACCAGAAAAAAATTGGTCCAGATCGGTGACCCCATCGCTGTATACTCCCCTTGTCAGTTTCCTGTAGTGGTGCCTAAGATCTTCCGCTTAGGATGCTCTCAGTTTCCTATAGTGATGCCTAAGATCTTCCGCTTAGGATGCTCTCAGTTTCCTGTAGTCCCAGTTTCCTAAGATCTTGCTAATTCGTTGTAATTCCTTCCCCGACCAGGATCAATGTTTTTATTTCATTTTCGATTCCTCTCTCTGTGTTAATATTTCCAGATACATTCAAGTGTCGGCTAGCCAAAACATTGTCACGTGTATATTAATCTCCTAACCTAGCCTATGACTCTCCCTGGATCAAGAAATACATGTTCGCCAAGTTTGGTCAAAATGGGCCAAACGGTGTGGATTTGTATAAGGAACCAACAGACAGACAAACAGCTGATAGACAATTTTGACCAGCCTATGAAATTCCCCGGATCAAAACCTACCTGTGTGCCAAGTTTGGTCAAGATCGGACGGATGGTGTGGATTTGTATAAGGAACAAGCATACAGGCAGACAGCTGGTAGACGTTTTGACCTAGCCTACGAGACTTCCCTGATCAAGACCTACCTTTCTGCCAAGTTTGATCAAAATCGGTCAAACGGTGCCGATTTCTATAAGGAACAAACAGACAGACACGTGATTTTTATATACAGGGTGTCCCGAATTTAAATGGCAAAACTTCAGGAGCGTCAATGTCAAGAGATTGACTATTAGTAATTAGTTTCTTGACAATTCGCAATGAAAATTTATTTCCACTAAAAATGTAAATAAGTAAGTACAAAAACGGAAACTTGTTTCGTTTCTTTTCTTGCGATTTTCTCCAAAACGAGCAAATCTCTAAAGGACTTTTTGTCTTTTTTTTGGTCCCCTATAGGCTCCTGAAGTTTTGCCATTAAAATTCGGTACACCCTGTATGTAGATGGGGTCTGTTTCAGATATGCCATTAAGCGAGAGTAAAGAACTGAATCCGAAAATAGCAATAGCTGTTTCAATTATAATTTATTTAATTTATTTCCTTCCAGAGTTTTGTCTATGGGTGATATGACACTACTTAATAAATAAACAAAAACTTCACATTTTCGTCTATTGATCTTAATGAATAATAAATGCGTCCCCTTGTAAAAAAAAATCGTACAATAATATCGCAGGAGCCGGATACAGCGCCCCTGGTCAGCGCTCCTAGTAATAGAAGTTAGAAGAAAACCCATATAAAATCATAACAAAGCTGAGAGCGTATAAAGCTGGTCAGCGCCCCTAGTGGTAGCTTTGTCAACCCACGTTTGGCGGCTTAGTTAAATTTAAACATAGTAATAAGTCACCCCCCCCCCCCCTCTTTTCTACCGGTGGACCGATTTAGTTTATTTTTCTCTATACTTTCTCTGTAGATACCCAGGGCACACAGTGGTGTCGGTAGGGTAAATAAACAACAAACAAATCGAAAGTGCTCAATTCCGAATCAATTTTCGATGGGGCGATATAAATCAGAGAAATAAGTTCTTAAAACTTTTAAAGTGTTTGTTTTGTTCTTTTGAACGGGTTTTTGTCGTTGTTTAACTTACTTTTTAATTGGTTTTGAATAGCATTTATCAGTAAAATTAGTATATTGGTAAAAGAAGGCAAGAAAATGAGAAGGTTATTTGTAATAGTGTTTTCCTAGGGTGAACGTTCAGAAGGCGAAGGAGTAATTTCCGCTTAGGATACTGTCAGTTTCCTGTTGTGGCGCCTAAAAACATTCTTCTCTTTGAAAAAAAATGTTTTATTTTTTATAATTTTCTGCCTCCTTTTTTATAATGTATCCTCCTTGGAATGATAAGACTCGTGGGCTTCCGATTTATGTATAAAACAATTATAATTATATCAGATTATAAGGAATAGTTTTGTCGTTATTTCCTTGGAATCACTTAATAAAAACACTGTCCTCTCTTTAAAGAGAGAGGTTTAAACTGATTGTTGGTATAAAACAGGTTTTGAAGACTTTGCCTGGTTTACAATACTGCTAATGTGTTTGTTGATCAAAAATAATATATATTGCTTTTATACGATCATAATTCCTTGAATAGTTGCTCAGCGTAACTAGAGGAATGAAAATTAAATATAAGAAAATAAAAATTCAGGCTTTTGTCCAATGGACGTTACACTGTAAGACGCCCAGGACATGGGGGAGTGTTTCAGGCTTCCTTAGGAATCCTTCGAGCTGGAATGCAGTTGCGATTCAGCTGGATGGTCATTTTTAAAATACATATACACATATTAATGCATGTATATATATATATATATATATATATATATATATATATATATACAGTGAAGTCTCACTTATACGAATGCGAGGGGGAACGGAAAATGTTTCGTATAAGTGAATACTTCGTATAACTGAATAGTACTAGGTTTCGTGGCTAATTTCAAATAATATAAATTCTTCATTAAAAAAGTCACGATTTTATTGTTTGTACACATTTTGTTGTTAGATAACGTTGTACATTATTATATTTTCAAGTTACATATCAGGAAATTCTCCTTATAATGGCCGCAAGGGTTGAAAAAGGTAATCTCAACCGTTTAGCTATGTCTATTTTTGTTTCGTTAGGGTTATCATCAACTTCTCTCAGGATTTTTATTTCGTCTTCTAACAAAAGTTTTGTTCTTGTTTTTCTACTCATCTTAAAAATAAAAGGACAATGGAACACGGCCACTAGAACGACTACTGTATGGAGAACTGAAAAATGAGAGAGTGGAGGAGGGATTAATCACTGACACGTGCCTTGTTATTTTTTTTTTTTTTATTTTTACGGCGCATCTACAACTTGGCCATTAGCGCCGCCTTGTTATTGAATCGGAAACGAAGGAAATCACACAAGATAGAGTGGATAGAACATGGCTGGACTACTAGAATCACAAGGAAGAACTATGATGAGTGGTGGGGTTAAGTCTTTACACATTTCGTGGAAAAGCTGTTGTTTCTTCGTATAACTGAATAGTATTTACACCAGGGGAACAAATTATCTTTCGTATAATTGAATATTGCATATAACTGAATATAGCAGGTTTCAATGGAGTTTCGCCGGGGAACGAAAAATTCTTCGTATAACTGAATGTTTTGTATAAGTGAGTATCGTATAACTGAGAATCCACTGCGGTTCCACGGAACCGCGCTTTGATGACGCAGTTCCTGCGAGTCGGACTTATGCATAACAGATGCCCCCTGTTAACTCTATCTCCGCTGTCTAACACTGGTGCGGGCTGGCGACGACGCTATTTTTCTCTTAGAAATGAATTCACGTGCTAATTTAAGGCTTTTTCTTGTTAATTTGACAGTTCTCCTAGTTCACCAGTAGATAGTATGTGAGATTTTAATTTAACAAAAATTATATATATAAATATATATATATATATATATATATATATAAATATATATATATATATATATATATATATATATATATATATATATATATATATAAATATATATATATATATATATATATATATATATATATATATATATATATATATATTCTTGTAGATGACCCGAAATATCCAAATTCTTTTTTATCCTAGGAGGCATGGGGTCATTAAAGCAGTCTTCCTTTATTACACCACTTTATTTATTGGGCCCGACATGTGTCTTTTCTTCGCACCTCTTCAGGGGCACTTCTTGCAAGGAAGTCCTCTCGTTACCATGTACTCCCTTTGGAGTCCGATATACATATATATATATATATATATATATATATATATATATATATATACAAATTTGAACCACCGTTATTTTCGTTCTCTAGTGGTTCTGAAACGCAAAATTTTCTAGTCGGCACTTTCGGATTGCGTCATGAGGTCAACCTTATAAGCGGGGTTCCTCCCTATGGAAGGAGGGAGGAACCGCGCTAAAAGCTTTCAAAGAAATATTCTAATTTTTGTTACGAGATAAATAAGATCTCAAGTATGCATTGTATGGATTTGAGATTATGGATTTCTTGTTTACAGGGACTGTGTGTGGAGAAAGGCAGGGACCCCACTTCACAACTGAACCATCACAGAAGGTTGAGTTCTCCAACAGCTCTGGAGCCAGGGTGGAGTGTGCTGCACACGCTAGCCCCTCTCCAAAGATAGAATGGCTCAAATGTAAGTTTTAATAGATGGACAAGATAAAAACAAAGTCGCGAAACAAAAAAATTTAAAACTAAATTAAAAAAAAAAATCATTCATGTCGGGTCTCCCCGTGGTCTAGTGGCTAGTGGGGAGATGGCGGGTTCGAGTCCCACCTGCGGCAGAAATTTTCTCATCTCATGGCTTGTTGAAACAATTCCTCGCTGCACCATGGATGTTGGGATGTCGGTGCACCTTAAAAAAAAAAAGAAATAAAAAAAAAGAAATAAATAAAAAAAAAAAAAAAAAAAAAAAAAAAAAAAAAAAAAAAAAACATTCGAACTGATGGCTGATCTGCTTTCTTAACAGAATCTTTCTTTTTTTTTTTGTTTTTTTTGTCTTATAGCTACTTTTCTTCAGAGGATAGTGCTAAAACAAAAAACAAAAAAAAAACTTTCAATTCTTAATTAAATTCTTAAAACAGTTTAACATTTAACTCTGGACGCATACATAATTACAAACTAACAATAATTTCTTCTTCTAATAATTCTTAATGATCAACTTAAAAACTGTTCAATTGTTCATCGAATAATTGAATCAATAACAACATATAAGTATCTCATACGCACAAGATATGCCCAAATGGCATGGGTTGTGGAGAAAAAATAAATAAACTCCCTCACCATAGGGATACTTTGGTGAGCAACAAATAAAAAACAAAACAAAAAAAAAACAGTCGAACTGATGGCTGATCAGCTTTCTTAACATCCCAAGGACAATCTTTCTTTTTTTTTGTCTTATTTTTTTCTTTCTCGATTTATTCTCCATGGAATTTTTTCACAGGATACAGCTCTATTAGGAAACATGTAAGTAACTAAATTCTTGGTAAAATGAAATTTTCATTAAATAATATAAAAGTCGAAAGGCTCGTGTACATTTTTCGGAAATATTTAAACAGTGTAAATGGAACGGAATTTAACATTTTAATCAATGGTATATTTGTTTTCACTATCTACTATTTCTCGCCATCTTAGATTTTATTGCTTTTGAACGAATCTGATTTGATGCAATCCAATTTGAAAGTTCATTTAGTACAACCTGTTTCTAATTTTATTAGTATTTAACTTTTTCTCTAGTAAATCATTTTGTAACGCCAGAAATCTTTTTTAAATCTTTTTGTATCAAGAGTCCTTTTTTAAAACATCTCTTTATCAATACTAAAGGTTTTTATTCTGGAAAAAAAATCTTTTTCTTTATATCCAAACTGTTTTATGTTGATGATAAATGTTTAATGATTGTAGATGACGGAACGCGGGTGGATCGAATCGCTGGCTTGCGTGAAGTCCATCCTAATGGTAGCCTGTATTTCCATCCATTCCCTGGGGAGTTGTATCGGCAGGATGTTCATGATACTACCTATCAGTGCAGAGTATCCAACAGTCTCGGCACAATCCTTAGCAGAATGGTTCGAGTTAGGGCTGGTAAGTCAAATATATTCAATAAGACCGAAAAACAATGTGTTGTTGTTGAACTGGACTAGAAGAATAAATATAGTAAAAATGAGTGAGTTGAGTATTATTATTTATTATTGGTATTAACAAGTAAATAGATAATTGGTATGCTTAGATTAGCCATTATCGCCATTCCGGAAGTACAGTGACGTAAATGCAAAAACAAAAACAATTTTACAGGAGAGTTTAACGTTTAAAGCGATTTGCAGCAGTATAAAATGTAAAATTGAAAATTGTCTGTTAATACTTTTAATTGCTTCGGCATTTTTTCTTAATAGCTTCTGTGATTTTAAACACCTAACTTTTATTACAGATTTGATTTTTGAAGAAATTCACACGCTGCTTCATCGGGAGTAGTTTTTTGGGCACAGGAACATGGCGTTAATGTAGAATAATCGGTCTGTACATTTTTTTCTAATCCTCTGCCTCTGTCCAAAAAAAAAAAAAAAAAAAAAAAACATTCTTTGACAAGTGCAATCAGCGTTCCTTTGATTTTTGATTTGCTCAGACATGTCTTTGTCATCCTTTGTGAAGAAGAAATTTGGTGCCGATTTGCTTTTCGTCTCTTCTGAAATATCCTGGGTAAATTTCTTTGGCGTATTCGTAGTTCCGTTTTCAGCCCCTTAGGGAGGAACGTTTCAGAACTACGATCATGAAAATATTGGGGGTACAAATTTGTATATATGTATATATATATATATATATACATATATATATATACACACACACACATATATATATATGTGTGTGTGTGTGTATATATATATACACACGTGTGTGTGAGTGTTTTTTTTAAATTGCATCGCTGGGAATTACATGTGTTAGTGATAAGACATCTTTCTCCAGCGGTCCTTTCTGCGCGATATTTCACCGGATTCCACTCCGGCTTCTTCTGGCTGCCATACATCCCTGCTGGTTGATAAGGGAATGAGGCCATGCTCGGTCTGGGCCATCCTTTTCCGTCTTGGTCGGAAATTATGTGAGCCAAAAAGATTCCAATTTTAATAAAATTTAGTACAAATGTATTGTTTGGTTATTAACCCTTTGAAATATGAGGAGTGTAGCCGCGTTCTACCCTGTGCGGCTGGCGAAGTTCCGGGCTTCGCTCTTCCGCCAGGCATACCAAAGTCGAGTAATATTACTTTTGCCATTAGGCTTTGTTCTAACTTTTTCAACAACAAACAATGAATTAAAAAAAAAAATAAACAATACATACAACAAAAAAATGCTGACAGGAAAGCTACTTAAGCAAATCGCACCCCAACCCAAAGGCATGGAATGCATATTCGTCTGACAAATTTACACGGTAGGGCGCGTAGACCGCGAGGTTTTCGCCCCAAATATGTCAAGCAAAACAAACAAACAACTTTTTTGAAGATATTTCCTATCCGATATATATTTGATTTTATTTACATTTATCTACCATATTGAAAAATGTAAATAACATAAAAATAAATATTGAATAAAAATTAAAAAAGTCCCGTTAGTTATTGAACGACTGAATAATGAATGAAAATAATATTCATTGTTCAGAATGAAATAAAAATTGTATTCATTAGTCATTATTCTGAATGGTTTTTGCACAACACTGCTGAAGAGGCATCAAAATGGATGTGAAACCGGTAGAGTAATTTAAATAAAATTTCTAGTTTAAAAGTGTTTTTATTATACCATTTCGCCTATTTGATAAAAATCATTGAAAATTTGAGGTAACTTTTTAGAATCACTAAGAACTTTATATATATATATATATATATATATATATATATATATATATATATATATATATATACTTTTATCTAATTATAGGTCATTTGTTTCAGTGGTTAAGCAGAAATATGAAATTCAAATTTATGATGAGTATGTTATTATTGGGAATACAGCTGTTTTCCGGTGTCAGGTTCCAAATTATGCTGCAGAATTCATAATAGTTACATCCTGGGTTGAAGGAGGACTCCATAACATCTACCCTAACACAGATACTGGTAAGATTACTTTTTTTCTCATATCAATTTATGTTCTGGTATCAATTTAAATATTATTTGGTGCATTGGAATAAAAAATAGTTTGGAATTCATTGGCTATTGAAATTATATTTCTCTAATGCTATGATGAATATGCTGACGAGACTTTGCTCTGCTTTTCTCACCTGAATCCCGCATAATTAGCTGATAATTAGCCGAACAATTAGTCAGTGCTAGTGATAACACCTGTTGATTGGCACCAAGCTCCATGGGTGTATATAAGGGGGGGGCTGGGGGGTCTGCAGCTCCCCGAAATTTTGATTTAATTAGTAAAAATGTGTCATTAAAACAACAAAAGTAAATTAAATCAGATCACTTAGTTCAGAAATTTTTTTTTTGGGTGTAATAGCGTTATAGTTGGCTAACTATTCCAAGTTCTAGATTGTTAGTATTCCATACCCCCAAATCCCCCGATGCTCCCCCTCCCCTGATATTATTACCTATACACGCCCCTGCCACGCTCAACACAGACCTACCCGATCAAGAGACGCCTCTATCTTTTGGTGTTTCAGCATTCCGCAGGATCAGCGGGAGCTGCAGTGCGGTAGGGAAGGGCGATAGTCGATAGTTCAGCACTATCGATAGGCCGATACTATCAGTTAAACTATATCGATACTATCGATAGTGTCTTCCACTATTCCGTACCTACCTGTCCAATGAAGAATTTAATGTTATTGAATTGAATTATCTATTACTTGTAGGATTAGGTATATTTATAAAATTACTCAAACGTTTAAAACGGAAATCGGAAACAGCATTCCCAAAGAATAAAATATCAAGAGGCACAAAAAAGTGCAATTATTTCAAACTTCCTTGTGTTTTCCTTGTGCTCCTTGAACTACATATTACCAGAAAGGAAACCCAACATTTCCGCTTTTCTTTAGCTCAGTCTGGTCCGCTGCTCAGAAATAATTTTACCAGCGTAAAACGTTTTACACGTTCTGTGCTTATAGACGAGCCTGGAACGCAAAGGTATTTTCTGGCTACATTATGTAGTTGGTTGTATTCACCAGACGGTCAATTCTAGAAAATTGTAAAAAATCTATCGATAGTTCATGACTATCGATAGCTACTATTGATAGTCATGAACTATCGATATATCGATAGTAACCTCTGTAGTAGAAGCCGGTAACCTCCCTAGCGGTTGCATATCAGCCAAAGAGGTCCTGGCCAGAGAGCTGAGAGCTACGAAGGAGATACATTACCAGCCTCTTCTGATGACGTCATTGCTTCCACTTCACCATTAACTATTTAATTATATTTATTTTTATTTTGTCAGGAGCATTAATTTATCATTTTATAATAAATAAATTACTATTATTTTATTATAAATTGTTAGTAACCTTCAGATTTCTTGACTACTATCCCAACACTAATGTAAGGGCCCGGGGGATTTAAAGGAATAGATAATGAGGAAATATTTTAGGGAAGCGGAATTCCATTTCAAAGCTTTAATTTACACTAAGATTACTAAAAAATACATGAACATTGTAAAACATTACTAAGATGAGAGACAGGTTGAGTGAGAGTTAGCTAGTGAAAGTGAGCTAGTTAGAGTGACTACAATCATCTTGGGAGATAAGAGAATATTGGACTGACATACCTTTGACAAACATCTGGGCCGAGTACTACAGAACTGGTGTGGACTCGGACCCGTCGAATTTAACCGGCCCTTAAGTAACCCCTCAAGTAATTTTTGATGGAATGATCACAGTCTGAGAAATAAATGCTCACGTTGCTTTGACCGGTTTGTGTTAGGTTTGCCCCAGTTTTTTATTGCTTGTTGTTTTTGTTATTGATTTTAGCAGTAAAATGAATTAAACAGCAAAAAAAAAATATATTAGAAACAATTTCTGCTTGTTTGTGATAATAGAGCTTTCCGAGCGTGAGTCGAAGAGGCCGAGGGAATAATTCCACTTCTGTAAATTTTTTAAAATAATGGTGCCTAAAATCTCACGTCTATTAAAAATGTCAAAATAAATATTAACTGTTTCTATTCCAAACTTTACAAATGAAGTTATAGAAACGCGCTAAGATGACGCCTTTCCTGTATGTTGGACTTGTTTTATGAACTTGATGACAGACGAAACGAGATTCTATACACACACTCATTGAGCACACTAAGGGCACTGGCAAACAGACAGATCACGAATCCAGTAATGATAGATATTTTCAAAACTATTCACTCACATCACAATGAACTGGCTTCCAATCAGAGTTGGGCATCAATCAATTAATTTTTCAATCGTATGATCAAACAATTAACTTGTTAATCGTGATTGAATCAATCGCCAAATACAATTACATTTAATCGCGATTAATTCCTTTAATTGCCATTTGCGATTAATTTAATCGTGCAATTGATTTAATTGCAATTGTGCAATTGATTTAATCGCGATTGATTTAGTTACAATTGATTTAATTGAAATTAAACATTTAATTGCAATTAAATTAATTTTGATTGTTTGGTAAAACAAAAAGTATTTTGATAAAAAAATACCGCGGAATTTTAACAAAAATGCCACTCCAAAGTTCACTTCCGGTCCACAATTGATCCTCCTCCGGTCCTATTCTAGTCGACCCCGACTACTTCCGGTCAACTCTGGCCATTTCCAGTACACCCCAAACTACGTATGATCTTCTCTGGTCCACTTCCGGTCGGCTCTGGGCAACATCCAATGGCATTCCTGTCCACTCCTGGTCCACTTCCGTTTTACTCTAGTTAACATTTTCTCACACCTGGGTCACCCTGGCCTTCTTCCAGTCAGTTCAGATCCACCCGTGTTCACTTCCGGGTCACTAAGGCCTCGCTTCCGGCACTTTCTGTGTGCAGGAGTAGGTCCGGAAGTGTGAAGAGATTTTAATGCTATATTTTTACCCTTTTTTTATGTATATCCGGAAATTAACACGTCAACTGCAGTGCATGCCCCGGGGGCATGCACCGCATATAACTTTAGGTAAAACTGAAGTTTAGCGTCCTCAAAACCGATTTCTTTCAAATTTTGTACAATAACGTATTTTGATGCACTAAACACGAATCCGTTAAAAAAAAAGTTCGCTTATAACTAGGAAAGAAGTTATTAAGCACTAACGTTCACTGTTAGGAAGGTTATAAAAGTAGGCGTAAACAGCGTATTTGTAAACACGCGCTTTCGCAGATATCGCCTCTGCGATTAACGTTTGCCCAACTCTGCTTCCAATGAAGATTTGGGAAAAAGCTCCCAAGTAGATTCATATGGAATACTTGCTACCAGACAACACAAGCTTAGCCTATCAATCACACACCAAGACTTGACCAATACAATTAAACAAAATATTATAAATTATTAGACGCGACTAACAGACAATAAATTAGGTACAACCAACAATAAAACGAGTGGACATCCAGCTACCGTGAAACAGGCGAGAAGAAATTGTACTTGCTCGACTCCGAATTGGCCATACAATACTAACACACGAATATCTCATGAAATTAATATTAGACTAATCCATATTACATAAGTCCTTCTTCATGCAATGAGGGTAATCCCTGTTATGCATCAATAAAAAATAAAATATATCTCATGATGGGACTTAAAAAAACAATTTGTGATATATGCCCAATATTCCTCTAAAAATGAATACTGAAATAGACGACGCTGTTCAAAATTTTACACTTGCAATTCAACAAAGCTTACATAGGGCAACTCTCAACAAAACACTTCGACGACGTAAAACAAATGTTTACTTTCTTACAAGCCAGAGATGGGCATAATTTTATTTATAAATAAAAATACGAATTCATTCGTACTTCATATATTTGTGAATACGAATATAAATAAATTCGTACTTCATATATTTGTGAATACGAATATAAATAAATTAGTATTCATAAGTGTGAATACGAATTTATTTTTATTCACATATATTAAATATAAAAATACAAATAAAATTTTATTCGCAAATTTTTCTGCGAATAAAAATAAATTCACAGAAAAAATTGTAAATAATCACAAAAAATGTGAATATTTACAAGAAAACGAGTGATTACAAAAAAAATCACATTAAAATATACGAATAAAAATTTATTCACATTATAATTTGTGAATAAAAATTTATTCACAATAAAATTCGCAAATAAATCATGAATTTATTCATATTACGGAAGTTATTGGTAATTTTTTTTTTTTTTTTTAAGGCGTTTAACGTCTAGGTTATTAGCGCCTAGATTTTTTGTTTACCCCGAGTCCGCAACGGGACCACCAGGCATACTGCAGGGACACAGTCATCTGTACCTCCATAAAAAAAAGAAAAAAAAAAGAAAAAAAAATCATCTTCAATAACTTTCGTAATATCATCTTAATACGAATAAATTCATAATGTATTTGCGAATTTTATTGTGAATAAATTTTTATTCACAAATTATAATGTGAATAATTTTTTATTCGTATATTTTAATGTGATTTTTTTTGTAATCACTTGTTTTTTTGTAAATATTCACATTTTTTGTGATTATTTACAATTTTTTCTGTGAATTTATTTTTATTCGCAGAAAAATTTGCGAATAAAATTTTATTTCTATTTTTATATTTAATATATGTGAATAAAAATAAATTCGTATTCACACTTATGAATACGAATTTATTTATATTCGTATTCACAAATATATGAAGTACGAATTTATTTATATTCGTATTCACAAATATATGAAGTACGAATAAATTCGTATTTTTATTTATAAATAAAATTATGCCCAACTCTGTTACAAGCATACAAAAAATACTGAATGAGAAGAGAAGAGCAAGAAGGATATGGCAAAACACGAGGTATCCCACGGACAAAACTCGACTAAACCAACTTAAGAGGGAATTAAAAAATGAACTCAGAAAACACAGAAACGACCAACTTGAATCTTACACTAAAGAACTTATTACATCTGATAAAACACTATGGCAAACTATGAGAAAAATCCTCTCCTATAAATCTTCCCGTCTCGTCGTCGAGAAGATGCTTCCTGGGCCAAAACTGACGAAGAAATATCCCGTACCTTTGGCCTACACCTCACCTAAGTCTTTACTCCTCACCATGACATCAATGATCCTGACCATACACTCCTTGTCTCTAGTCAACTGGACACTCCTCTTCAACTATCACTCCAACCAAAATCCTTTAATCCTAAAGAAGTTCTGTATGCAATCCAACATCTTCCTCCAAAAAATCCCCTGAATATGACCTCATCACTTCCAAAATACTTAATAAACTCCCGGTGGCCGTGAGCACTTAACACTCTGTGCCAAAGAGTCGTGGGTTCAATTCCCACTAGGGGTGGTCGCTTTTCTTTAGAAAAAAGAAAAGGCATCAGCCCTATCCTGGATAGAAAAGGGTGGTAACATATAGATAACCCGTCCTAAAATTCGTAGTTAATAATAAATGGACGTTAAAAAATTTAATAATAATAATGACATTTGTCTTGAAAACCCTAAATCCTATCATCTAAAACATAGCCACCCATACAAAATACAGTATAGGTAGAGTTCTTACAAAATATAGTACACAAGACGTCACAAATTTCTGCGGTTGCTTTTATTGGCAAACGTATTCAGGGGCTGAGGAGGCAGCCTAAGAGCAAGGCTCGGCTGAGCATGAACCATCGCATGGCCTGAAAATGGGGCTAAGTCCCTGAAAGCGTTTGCCAATAAAAATGAACTGGTAAAGTTTGTGGCCTCTTTTTTACTATTTTGAGCTTCCACAATTCCTACTGACTTTACAAACAGTTCATTGAGAATCTAGTTTCATTCAATAAAGCCACTCAGTTTATTCAAGAAAATGGATATCTCCACTCATTTATACATTTCAACAAAACACACTCTAACTACCTTTGAATGAACAGAAAAAAGTCAGAGATTTTTCAGAGAGTTAGATCTAATTTGGTTTGGTTTGCTTAGAGCTTTAGGGCAAACAACTTCAATATTATAACTACCCGATATTTTGTGTGACCTTTGTTTGGTTAACAATCATAATGTATTAGTGTTGTTTGTGCATCTTATGTGAATGTTTTCTCTTTTCTCCACTCATTATTTATTATTTTGTTTTTTTAATTATGCATATACTTAAATCCCGTAATTTGTAACCAATCATGTAAGAAATTACGATTACCATATTTTCTTATTTACATTTGTAAGGCCCCGTATTCCCTTGGACTTGGTTAAGTGAATAAAGATGAGAGAAAAGGTTGGCTGTCCATCACTGGATATGTGGGGACAACGAATCCGTAAACGTTGCGTCTACGTTGTAGGAATCACACCTGGCTGATACGTAAGGTTTCCCGGAAGGTCTAAGGCTTGACGAGAGTTTCTCGTCCAGCCACGTGCTAAAGCAGGAGTGGGGTTAAAGGGTATAAAGTCCGACTCGCAGGAACTGCATCATCTTAGCGCGGTTCCGTTCTTATCTCTAGACTCATTTAAAATGACTAAAATAGAAGCTGTTATTATTTTGGGTCCACATTTCTAGAAAGCATAAAGATTAGATAGTTAGCCGTCGAGGTGATAAGTAAAGATGGAATGGTTGGGATTCGGCTAAAGAAACCTCAATAGGACTTTTGTTAAAAAATCTATATTTAGGACGTTTCAGCTACTCATTGGTAGCCTTCGTCAGCATTGAAAGTGCCGGGAGGCAGAGGAGGACCAAAGTTGACAGTTCCATCTTTACTTTCAAGAAAGGTCTTATTTACGATCATACCTGGATAGGCCAACCCGCCCTAGGAAGGACCCCGCTAGGCAGTTGAAAAGCTATATATCTTGGAAATCCATAGCTCTAACATTAAATTTTTTGTTTTTCTTATTTTTCTTAACCTGTTTTATTTTCAAATACATTATCCAACTATAAGCAATTAAAAAATAACAAGGAATAAAAAACAGACAAAAAGAACAGTTCGAATAAGCGAAATCAATTACTTTAAAGTTTTAAGCTCTTATTTCTCCGATTGACATCGCCTTATCAAAACTTTCATTAGAACCTTTTGTTTAGAGCATTTAATAAGCTTTCTAATGGTATTCTTACGTTTACCAAGATTCTCAACCTTTTTCGAGATATTAAGGAAAGTAAACAAAGTTACTAAAACTTTTTATGTCTGTTAATAAAATATTTTATTCTAACCCCTCCTAAACTCCAAACGTAACCAAAATTTCAACATATTAGTTTTTATGAAAGTAGAACATGCAGAAAATGTTTCAACTGAATCCCATGACTCTAAGTACCCAAACCAAAAACGGCATTCAAAAAATATTTTTCCAGTTTTCTCGAAAACGGTTAAAGCTATCGCCTTGAAAATGGTTTCATTCGTTTTCCTAGCCCAGGAATCATGTAAAACGAGTACTTAGAAGCTTATGAACTCAAAAACGTAAGCGTTACGATTTTTTTTTGCGCGAATTTTGCCCCAAACGCCATCTTCCAGTAGGCGGATTTTGCTGGTTAACGAACTTGACCTTTCAAATTAGACGACGGATTTTTGTACGAAATTTCATCACAATCGGACCATTAGGGAAGCCAGAAATGAGCGAACAGACAAATATATATATATATATATATATATATATATATATATATATATATATATATATACATATATACATATATATATACAAATTTGAACCACCGTTGTTTTCGGACTCTAGGGGTTCTGAAACGCGAAATTTTCTAGTCGGCACTTTCGGATTGTTTCATTGTATCAACCCTATAAGCGGGGTTCCTCCCTATGGGGGAGGGAGGAACCGCGCTAAAAAGTAAGCGTTACGATTTCCCAACCGTGTTCGAGATATTAATGAAAGTATACGAAGTTCCCAAAACTTTTCATGTCTGTTCATAAAATATTTTATTCTAACCCTTCCTTAACTCCAAACGTAACATAACTTTCAACATATTAGTTTTAATGAAAGTAGAACATGCAGATAATGTTTCAACTGAATCCCGTGATTCTAAGTACCCAAACCAACAACGGTATTCAAAAAATATTTTTCCAATTTTCTCGAAAACGGTTAAAGCTATCGCCTTGAAAATGGTTTCATTCGTTTCCCTAGCCCAAGAAGCCTATAAAAAAGTCCGACTCGCAGGAACTGCATCATCTTAGCGAGGTTCCTTTCTTATCCCTAGTCTAATTTGGAAAGATTAAAATATTTATTTATTGATAAGGCTTCGCAACTTTGGCGAATCGCCTTAAGATTAAAATAGAAGCAGTTATTATTTTTGTTCCACCAGTCTTGAAAGGTCTTGATTTACGATCTTACCTGGAAGGGTCGGTCAACACTTGAAAGGGTCCCGCTAGTTACAAGGAATCTAGGAAATCTATATTTCTAACAATAAATTGTTTTGTTATTTTACTTACCTAGTTTTATTGTAAAATACATTATCCAACTATAAGCAATTAAGAAATAACAAGGAATAAAAACAGACAAAAAAACCGTTCGAATAAACGAAATTAATTACTTTAATGGTTTAAGCACTTATTTCTCCGATTGACATCGCCTAATTAAAACTTTCGTCAGAACATTTTTTGTAGAGCATTTAGTAAGCTTTCGAATGGTAACCTTTTGCTTCCCAAGATTTTCAACCGTTTTCGAGATATTAAGAAATAATGTGTTGTGGGTTCGATTCCCAACCTCCGGCAGGAATTTTATCATCCCACGGCTCGCTGGTAAAATTCCTCGCTGCACCCTGGATGTCGGCGCTAATGACCTAGATGTAGATGTGCCGTAACAAAAAAAAAAAAAAAAAAAAAAAAAAAAATTAAGAAATTATACGAAGTCCCAAAACTTTTCATTATTTCTAGCAATAGAAAATTGGTCTCATTTTACCTATCCTGTTTTACACACAAATACATTTTCTTAACATAAGAAATTACAAAAATAAAAATCAATAAAAAACTAAGGGAAAGAGACAAAAATTACAAAAAGAACGACAAACACGCGTTCATAAGAACTAAACAGACGTATTTGAAGTTTTAAGCACTTATTTTTTCGATTGACATCACCTAATCAAAACTTGTTTCAGAATCTTTTCTGTAGAGAATTTAGAAAGCTTTCAAATAGTTTCTATCCACTTATGAAAATTTCCCAACCATGTCCGAGATATTAATGAAAATACACGAAGTTCCCAAAACTTTTCATGTCTGTTCATAAAATATTTTATTCTAACCCTTCCTTAACTCCAAACGTAACACAAAGTTTAAGATATTAGTTTTGATAAAATTTGAACATGCAAAAAATGTTTCAACTGAATCCCATGATTTTATGTACCAAAACCAAAAACGTTATTCAGCAACTATGTTCCCAATTTTCTCGAAAACGGTTAAAGCTATCGCCTTAAAAACGGTTTCATTCGTTTTCCTAGGCCAAGAAGCCTACAAAACGAGTACTTACAAGCATATGAACTCAAAAATGTAAGCGTTGCGATTTTATTTGCGCGAATTTCGCCCCAAACGCCATCTTCCAGTGGGCGGATTTTGCTGGTTAACGAACTTGACCTTTCAAATAACAGACAAATATATATATATATATATATATATATATATATATATATATATATATATACAAATTTGAACCACTGTTATTTTCGGTCTCTAGGGGTTCTGAAACGCGAAATTTTCTAGTCGGCACTTCCGGATTGTTTCATGAGATCAATTTTATAAGCGGGGTTCCTCCCTATGAAGGGAGGGAGGAACCGCGCTAACAATATAAACAGATCTAAGGTGTTACACGGGAGCTGGTAAAAAGAGAGAATGAGGTCTCGTATTGTAATTCTCTGTATGCAGGGTCTGCTTCCAGGTAAAGTCATATACTTTTACTGCCCTTTACCGTTACTCAGAAGGCTCTTTGTGTTTACAAACAAAGGACTCGGTATAGACCACCCGTATTAACCCAAAAGTGATTATATCAAGCTTCATAAACTTCCTCAATTAAATTAAGGAATTTAAGAGTGCTTAAATTAGGTTCTTGATCTAGTCAAAAAATTCAAGGAGAATTAGATCATGAATAGAAAATCTCGGCCAAACAGAAGGAAAATAACAATAACAAGGATAGTCAAACTTCGTTTTCAAAGATTGTTAGTTGTAACACAAAAACGGTCACTCATGATACTAATAAATTAACTGTGAAGGGTGATTACACAAATATTCCTGTCGAGGCTTTAAAGCTTCAATTTAAAAAACATATTAACCCAAAGGAATTATAGATTGGCCTAAAAACAAAAAACGATATAGAGGTTATATCAACAGAGTTTTTAAATATATGCAAAGACCTGTTGATCAATAAAATAAAATTAAAAAGTAGAGTTCACTGTAAAAGGTTTAATGAGTTCTATTAAATACATATTTTCCAATTTAGTTATAATTTTAACTATTGGAATTATTATCCAAAGATTCATATAATTACTCAACAATAGATTCTAATTTGAAGCACAGCTTTTTTCGATATCTACCTGTTCGAATTGTTTTTCTTATTTTAATTAATCTATTTTATTGTCAAATACATTATCCAACTATAAGCAATGAAAAAATAGGAATAAAAACAGACAAAAAACCGTTCGAATAAACGAAATCAATTACTTTAATGGTTTAAGCACTTATTTCTCCGATTGACATCGCCTAATTAAAACTTTCGTCAGAACATTTTTTGTAGAGCATTTAGTAAGCTTTCGAATGGTAACCTTTCGCTTCCCAAGATTTTCAACCGTTTTCGAGATATTAATGAAAGTATAAGAAGTTCCCAAAATTTTCATTATTTCTAGCAACAGAAAATTGGTCTCATTTTTCCTATCCTGTTTTACAAACAAATACATTTTCCTAACATAATAAATTACAAAAATAAAAAGCAATAAAAAACCAAGGGAAAGAGACAAAAATTACAAAAAGAACGACAAAAACCCGTTCATAAGAACAAAACAGACGTATTTTAAGTTTTAAGCACTTATTTCTCCGATTGAGATAACCTAATCAAAAATAGTTTTAGAATCATTTTTGTAGACAATTTAGTAAGCTTTCAAATAGTTTCTATCCACTTACCACGATTTCCCAACCGTGTTCGAGATATTAATGAAAGTATACGAAGTTCCCAAAACTTTTCATGTCTGTTCATAAAATATTTTATTCTAACCCTTCCTTAACTCCAAACGTAACATAACTTTCAACATATTAGTTTTAATGAAATTAGAACATGCAGATAATGTTTCAACTGAATCCCGTGATATATATATATAAATATATACATATATATATATATATATATATATATATATATATATATATATATATATATACACAAATTTGGACCACCGTTATTTTCGGTCTCTAGGGGTTCTGAAACGCGAAATTTTCTATTCGGCACTTCCGGATTGTTTCATTGTATCAACCTTATAAGCGGGGTTCCTCCCTATGGGGAGGGAGGAACCGCGCTAAAACGTAAGCGTTACGATTTTTTCTGCGCGAATTTCGCCCCAAACGCCATCTTCCAGTGGGCGGATTTCGCTGGTTAACGAACTTGACCTTTCAAATTGGACGACGGATTTTTGTACCAAATTTCATCAATATCGGACCATCAGGGAAGCCAGAAATGAGCGAACAGGCAAATATATATATACACAAATTTGAACCACCGTTATTTTCGGTCTCTAGGGGTTCTGAAACGCGAAATTTTCTGGTCGGCACTTCCGGATTGTTTCATTGTATCAACCTTACAAGCGGGGTTCCTCCCTATGGGGGAGGGAGGAACCGCGCTAAAAAGTAAGCGTTACGATTTTTTTTTGCGCGAATTTCACCCCAATCGCCATCTTCCAGTAGACGGATTTTGCTGGTTAACGAACTTGACCTTTCAAATTGGACGACGGATTTTTGTACCAAATTTCATCAAAATCGGACCATTCGTCTTCTACCTAGAGAGCGAACAGACAAATATATATATATATATATATATATATATATATATATATATATATATATATATATATATATATATACAAATTTGAACCACCATCATTTTCGGTTTCTAGGGGTTCTGAAACGCAAAATTTTCTAGTCGGCACTTCTGGATTGCGTCATGAGATCAACCTTATAAGCGGGGTTCCTCCCTTTGGGGGAGGGAGGAACCGCGCTAATAAAGAGCTGGCTTACCTCCGACGGGTCAGAGTCCTCGCCCGTTCCTGAGATCTCGGCCCAGATGGCGGTGACAGGTAGGTCAGCCAAATATTCTCTAGCCCCCCCCCCATTATCAAAAAAATGATAATAGTTGCTTACTCTAACTAGCTGTCTCTCTCTCACTCAACCTTTTCTCTCATTTTAGTGATGGCTTATAATATTTATGTATGTTACAGTAACCTGAGTATAGTTATATTATAATTATAGGTTTGAAAGGAATTTCCGTTTCTCTAAAATATTTTCCCACTTTCTATTCCCTTAAATCCCGTCCTTGCTAATCGGGCTCTTACATATTTATAGTTATTTTATTTTTTTATATTTTTTCCTGCTTATATTTATATATTGTTCTGATTTTTAAAGAAAAACTATTATTTTATGTATTATACTCAACGCAATGCTGATATTTGCGGGTATGTTTAATTGTCTAATTCCTTCTTGTAGAGGTGGCTTTGGACAATAATGTGTTTTATAGACAAGGTTTCATCACATTTTGGACGATACGGTGGCTCTTCGTCATCGGGACTAAGTTTTGTCCGATTCTCATTCGGGCTATGAATACCTCCTCTCTCTAGCTACGCCTCAATGAAGAATCTCAATATTCTATTGAGGATTTTATCTCCCTTAGTTATTGCCCACCACATCTTGCCACAGATTTTCTCTTATTACGTTTTTTGTCGGGTTGAAGAGCTCTTTTCTCAACAACAAGTAAGAGATTTTTGAGTTGGCGCCGTCAACTTTTGGCTTGAGGAGGACTACGCAGGGACGTGAACTATGTTTTATTCTTCTATCTACTTTTTATCGTGTCGGTATTTTATTTTTTATAACTTTACTAGCTGTTACCTGGCGTTCCTTCCTACATATTTTTTCTGCATCTAGAAAAACAAAAATAAATTAAAATCTAATAACGCAAATCTGTAACTGTTTGGGTCCACAGTTTTGATCTCGTGACCTTCGAAATGTCAGTTCTAGACGACTTGGACCTAGCCTATGACCCTCCCCGGATCAAGACCTACCTGTGTTCCATGTTTGGTCAAAATCGGTCAAACAGTGTGGATTTGTATAAGGAACAAGCTGACAGACAGATAGCTGAGTGACGATTTTGACCATGCCTATATGCGTCTAAAAGTTTCTTCAACATCAAATATAGGTTCTCCATACCGAGATGAAACATTTGATACCCCACATCATCAGTTTCGTACGGAATGGTGGGTTTCCGAAAGAACAACAAGTACAAAACTGCCCCCCCCCCCCTGGAAGCAGAATCAAACACAACTTTTCAGGATGTTTCTAGTTTTTCCTTTAATAACACCCTAATGTCTATCATCCTGCAAAATTTCAAGTCTCTAGCTTCTTGGGAAGTGCCTTATAATTTTGATGAGTGAGTGAGTGAGGCCTATAAATTCAGATTTTCCATCACTTATATCTCAGAAACTATTTAATCTAGAATTATGAAACTTTCAAATTTTACTTACATCTATTAGAGAAATGTCTGTGTAAAATGTCATAAGTTTATCTTTAACTGGTTGAAAGTTATAAGAGGGTAAAAATCGGCTCTAATACGGCGTGTAATATACAGACAGTGTGCTTAGGCCGGAACTTGGCCTGGCGCATTACCGTGCGCCTAGATTCATATTTTTCTTTTACCAAGGCAAAGGAATAGTTGAGTTTCAGTTAAGAAACAACCAGATTTTCGGAAACATCTTTAATTGGACGTTTCGGCGCGATCTTTTGGCAGTTTCTTTCGGCTAAAAATAAATATATAGCTGAAGAAGGCTGCCAAAGACCATACCGAAAGGTTCAAATCGGATTTGACTGTTTATAACCTCGTTAGCTAACTAATTGAATCTCACTATTTATTGTTTTAGGTGGAAAATACATTGTAATGCCAAATGGAGATTTGTACATATTCCATGTTACCCTCGATGACAGTTACAGCAGTTTTGGGTGTAGAACCGTCCACAAGCTTACAGGAGAGGTACAATCTAGCACCTATCCAGGAAGAATTGTCATCACTGGTAAACGTAAGTCCAGCCAGGAGATCATATGAATGTAAATAAATTACTGTATGTTATTTATCAGGACAGCATAAAGAATATGATAAACTTTTTTTTTTTCGTTTAGCCACTTAACCCTATATATGCTAAGCGAGTAGACGGCAGGAGTGGGCTGGCTTCCGAGGCCACCTACCCTCCTGTACACAGGATCCCTGACGATTGGACGTTTGGCTTTTCTTCATTGTTTTGTTTTTTACGTTTTCCTTTATGTTTTTACATATTTTTTTAGCAATACCAAGTAGATGAGCCGTGAAATTGTTCGTTCGTATTTTTGAGGTAAATTTCTCTTCACATCTTCAACATTGTAGACAAATTATTGTTTATCTTTTTTTATTCGTTTAATTATTACACCCTTTCAAACGATAGTAAATGGAGCTTAAAAAAAGAAGAAAACAAATCAGTTCTGTAGCAGGCCACGAGAGTCAAAAGGGGTAGATACTGTAGAGGTATCTATTTGATCTGTGACCATACGGCACACTAGGGAGATAGTGTGGTCAGTACTATGCCCCGGCCACCTGATTTTCCACTTTGCATATACCCATTATTAAATTAATTAAAGACTGGGTGTGCCTGGGGACGGGCTGGGACTCCAAATCCAACTCATGATAGCTGGCTTTAATTCCTATGTTTTTCCATTTGTGCCATCTATATGTAGATAAGGCGAAGAATAACCTCGATGTTCGTTAAGTCGAACTGTTGTTAAGTAAAACAATTTTTGATGGAGAGTTGACTGTATTCTGTAATCATGATGCAGGTATATAAAACGTTTTTTACTCCTTGAGCCTGCACTGTTTGACTATGGGAATCAAGTATCAACATCCCTATAATGACTTGTCTAACCTTTTCCCGCTCTTATCTATACTAAACATATAGACATCAATAGCTTCACTATTTAAGCGTTAAATTTAGTATTGTAATGAAAATACTCCACTACCTGAGCGTTCAGAATATTGAATTATTAAAATTCCTTTATAATGTATATTTTACTTAATTGCCGGAAACTCCTTCTTCACATAAGCTGTTAATAAATTCAAAACAATTTTTTATACATTAAATTAAAATCTATCCAAAAATTTATATTTCCTTAAGTGAAAATTATGTATTTCAAACTTTCAGCAGAACCAAAAGCTGGAGTACAACCAACACTAAGGGTGGAGAAAAGAAGCAAACGCCAAGTGAAATTAGGCGAAAGCATTATTCTGCCATGCTTGGCTCAGGGGTATCCCCTACCAGTCTATCGGTAAACCTTTTTTTTAATTTTCACTCATAATGACTTATTATTTTTATAAAATGTCCTCAAATTAAGAATTTTATAATTCCTTTATACTTCCACAGGCACTTTTATATACTGTTTTAAGGTCTTCTATAAATGGCCATTTAAAAATATTATACAGTTTTTCCACAATACATTTCTAAAAAAGCCGCTCTCCCCACGCTGCTGCCGCACTGGTGTGGGCTGACGAAGATGCTGTCGGCATGCTACTCCCGCACTAGTGCGGGCTGACAATGACGCCTTTCCCAAACTATGGTCGCACTGGTGCGAGATGTAAAAGCCGCTATGTTTTCTCATAACATCGAATTTTCGCACTATCTACGGGTTTTTCTTGACATTAGAGTTGTTAGCCTAATTCACCACTAGATAGTAAGTGATGTATAGCTTGCTCCGGTCCCTTCTATTAGAAGTAATCTCAGTTTTGAGTAAAGGGAAGAAGAGAAATACGAAATAAGCTGGATAAACAAAATCTGAATGAACTTGGCCCTTGGTATCAAAACAGTATTTTTCAATGTTTGATTTGACTCGAAGGGCGGGGTGACGATGGCGTCCTCCATTGGCTTTCTTTCTGTGACGTAACCGTATCACCGTGACTCATTACCAGTAATGATCATTGACAAAAACTTGAAACAGTTTCAAGCAGTTGATTCAAAGCACGATATGTTCCAACTCTATGTTCTTTTTGATTGCCAGTCAGAACCCGAGGTCCAAAATTTGGCAACAACCCATATTCCTAAGTCTTCTGTCAAAATTTGCTGAAACGAGTTCCAAGATGATCCACTAATCTCTGGCATTTGATCAATTGTTGACCAGGGCGAATTGCCTTGGTTGCGGTTGCTCATAAATAGATAATAAACAAATTGTCAATCGACTGTCTGTTAGCACAATTATCTTAACGTTATCATCAATCGACATGTCGCAATTTACCAACCAAGAAAACCACTCTTACGCTTGAGTTTTTCCCATAGCGTCATCTACAGCCCTTTAGCTTGCTTGCCTCTCTTGCCATGAAGATAGAGAGAATATATAGAGAGAGGCGGTTGAAGACTAATTTATTGTATACGGCAGTCGGTCCATAAACAACTCCTTCAGCACCTACAATCATATACTTCGTTTTGACTTCATTTAACTTAGGCTCATTTTCTAGCAGATCTCTCCAGAGCTTTAAAGGCCTGTTTTATGCGTGATACTGATATGCTGATCATATCAATAACATCTGCATATGCCGGAAATTGCACATTTTTGCTGAAGATATATCCATTAGTTTCTACACGCGAATGCCTTATTACCTTCTCAAGAGCTATATTGAAGAGCAACCATGCAAACGCATCTCCTTGCTTAAGTCCATTTCGTGTTTTCAAGGGATCGCATAGATTGGACTTGATCCTAATTAGGCACATATGCCTGGACGTTACTACTTGTACCATTGGGACCAGTTTGAGAGGTTTGATATTCATCTCCATCAAGAGATTTGTAATTAATTTCTCCATTTATGGAATCATATGCAGATTAGAAGTCTATAAATAAGTGGTGTGTAGTTATTCCATATTCCAAACATTTTTCCAGAATTAGGCTCAATGTAAACATTGGTCAGTCCTTGATTTACCCTTGGAAAAGCCACATTAGTTGGCGGTTGGCGTTAAGTCGAACTTTTTTTATTAAAATAATTGGAATATTTTAGCCCATTGTGAGTATGCTTGCATTGGTGGTTAAGTATTTGTCCTTGCTTTTATTGAAAAATTGTTATCATAATTTTTCTTTTTTTCTAGTTGGTTTAGAGAAGACCGAGAAAAATTGTCACCAATAATTGGTAATGACCGTGTTATATGTGATGCAACAGGTATCCTTCACATTACAAAGGCAAGGCTTGAAGATAAAGGAAAATATATTTGCCGCATAAATAACACCGTTGGAGAAGAAGAAGTACAAGTAACACTATCTGTGACAGGTTTTGTATATTTCATTTAATTCTTTCTGAATTTGATCACTTTTTAGATAATTAATAATTAAATAAATCTAGAAGTATGAATCTAAATGTCAGTTATGTCTTTAATTATTGTGTAAGTAGAGAAATTCTAATGAAAAATGTACTTGAAATGATTCCTGCTAATAAACAGAATTGTGTAGATCACTTTACTTTAATAGTGCTTTGAACAATGTATGAAATACTTTTGTGATTTCAAAGCATTGAACTATATAATAATAAACAAAATGGTGTTAATGACCTTAGCAGTCTACGCACTAAACAAAAAAAAATTAATTCAATTCAAATTGTTTCATTCATATAAAATTTTGAGATTAATATGTTTATTTATTTTGGCTTTTAGCTGCACTTGGTGTTCATATTCATCCACCTACTCAGGTTGTTGATATGGGAAAGGAGGCCAATCTTGTTTGCAATCCTACAGGATTTCCTGTCAATCGTGTTGCATGGTTCAGGGATGGTCAACCATTGACATTGAATAAAAGGTAAATAATTAAAAAAAAAAAACAAATTAAAAGTAGATTAAGGGAGAAATTACAACTTTATTCTGTTAATTTAGCCCCTTATTTTATTATGATCATACCTTAGGTTTAGAACATTGTCACTGGAATCAAATGTGGGCCCTCAGTATTTCAATTGATACCAGTGATAACAGCCTCAACCATAACAAATGACAACAGTATAGCTACTTGCAGACCTAACCCAGATTATTTAATTTATTTTGGGTCCTTAGAGTGTTCTTAGTTTTGAAGTTAAATGGACTTTGACTGTTCATGGAGAACTTACTGTTTTATTACAAACTTCATTTTCATGTATTACAAAAAAATAAATCTACAATTTTTGTAGACTGTAAACTCTCTTGGTTTCTTATTCAGTTTATGTGTTATAAATGTATGACGATAAGCAAACATTGGTGTTTAAGACAAAATTACTGTTTCCTTGTCTTTACCAATGTGTATTGGATGTAACAAATTCCAGAATGTAATCCAATAAATCCCAACGTATTATGAAGGCCTGTTAATCCTCCATTGGAGATTCCTCTCCTTTCTCCAGGTCCCCCATTTTATAACAGAGATAAAAAAACAAAACAAAAAAAAACACTACATTATGTTTTAAATATGTTTAAATAAGCTTTTATGTTTCAGATTCAACCTAACTACTAATCCAGATCGATTGCACATTTCACCAATTCTCAAAGATGATCAAGGGATGTACCAGTGCTTTGCTTATAATGAATGGGATATGGCACAGGCAATTGCTGAATTACAGTTGGGTGGTAAATATTTTTCTAAATAGAATTAATGATATTTCTAAATAATTTTAATGATATTTTATCACTCTTTAGTATGACTCCTTGCTGTCAATTCTACTTTCCTTTTCATTTATCTCCTATTCTTTTTCTCCTTGCAGAATCTTCACTTAATCTACTCTCTTTTTGTGCATACAAGTGCTGCTTTTAATTACTTACTTTTTTGTAATGAAAATTGTATTTTCAATTTATTTGAGTTTATTGCTAGTTTATAAACCCCTTTGTTTATTCTTCATTATAGATGCTAGTCCTGAGTTGACATACTCTTTTTCTGAGCAAACACTTCAACCAGGCCCTCCTATCTCTCTCAAATGTGTTGCAACAGGAAATCCACCTCCTCAGTTTACATGGGCTCTAGATGGATTTCCTATTCCAGACTCAACAAGGTACAAATGCTTATGACATTTTTAATACTAATTAATTAAATAAAATATTTGAAGGTAAAATTATGTAGGCATTATCACTCTTTATTACATTGGCCAAATTACACAATACCAAAAAACTATATTTTAAAGTATTAAAACTTATGGGCTTAAATATTCTGAATTCTAATCAATTTTTTTTTTTATTTAGATTTCTAGTTGGCCAGTATGTCACGGTTCATGATGACGTGGTAAGCCATGTAAATATATCTAGTATCAAAGAAGAAGATGGAGGGGAATACACATGTATTGCTAAAAATTCTGTGGATAAGGTATCTCATAGTGCAAGAATCAATGTATATGGTAAGCAAATCAATTTGTAATTTTTGGGAAGAAAAACATTTCCCTTATATTAATAAACTTACATCTAATTTATTTTATTAATTGAAGCATAATTTTTAATCAAGTAATGCTTTTATATTGAATATTGAAAAGAAATTTAGTAGAATAAAACTATAATAAATTTATAATAGTCTTTAAAATAATTTATTATATATACTCTTAAATACAACATAAATCTTCATAAGAATTTTCAAAGTGATTGAGACTCTTCACTAGTTTGAATGTAATTTTTATTTTTTTGTTAGGCTTGCCATTCATACGAGTGATGCCAAAAATCACAGCAGTTGCTGGGAATGATCTTGTAATCAAATGTCCTGTAGCTGGCTACCCTATTGAATCAATAACATGGGAAAGAGGTATGAACATAAAATATAGGTTATAATATTTATTGTATATGTCTGGTTTTTTATTGAATAGTCTGTTCATTAAAGTTCCTCAGTTATTATTTATTATTTCCTAAAAAGAGCACTCATGCTTTTGCTTCAAGATGGTGCTGTCCTACCTATAAACCGACGACAGCGTGTTTATGGTAATGGCACACTTGTTGTGGAGCTAGCACAGAGGGGAACAGATGCTGGTACTTACACATGTCAAGCTCAAAATCGACAGAAGCTTACTGCTAGAAGAGATGTTGAAGTTCAAGTCTTATGTAAGTAAAAATATCACAAATTTAACTTGTATAGTCAGATTCTCATGTGTGTAAGCAAAAACAATCAGATTAAATGAAAATATTTCAATTAAAATTTTAAAAAAATATGTATTTCTATTTTTTAGTGCCACCAAAAGTTCTCCCTATCCAGGCAATGACTAATGTTCTGCGTGAAGGAATGAGAGCTGCCATTTCTTGTCAGGTTCTAGAAGGAGACCTTCCTCTTACATTTAAGTGGCAACGAAATGGTAAAGATGACCTGGGTTCTGGTGCAACTGTACGTCGTCTTGATGAATATTCAACATCATTGGTCATTGAAAAAATCCAGTCATCACACAGTGCAAACTACACATGCATTGCTCAAAATATCGCAGGATCTGAAAGTTTCACAGTTCCATTAACAGTTAATGGTACACAGAATCATAACAGGTTTTATTAAAATACAAAAGTTGCCTCCATTAATATTTATTATACATGTACAAGAAAATGTGTGCTAAGTTAATTTCCATAATAGCCTGACAGGAAAAAATTAAAATATTATTGAAGTCTATGAAAATTAGTTTATAAATTTATTTAATATGACATCAATCTATTATTAAATTAGTATTATTATTCAAATTAAATTTTCGATAATGAACTGAAAAAAATGTTTCATATTTTTTACAGTACAGGAACTTTTCCTTGTTAATAATATTAATTAAAAATGTTTATAGATGAATTAAAGCTAGAAAAAATATATATTTGAAATTGTCTGCTGCGTAATTAAAAGAAAAATGAGCCTCTTTTCAATAACATTTGAAATATCCAATTTTTAAGTCCAAATTTTTTTTTACCTGATTACTATATTCAATGAAGTAGAGAAATTGCTATTGTTGTAGGAAAAATGTTACCTTAAAGTGAACATCTGTCAAATTTTCTGTCCTATTTCTGAGATCAAGTTTTTTTGTTTTTTTAGTTCCTCCAAGGTGGACATTTGAACCTTCAGATACAAATGTAGTTTTGGGCTTCGATGTAGTTTTGAATTGCCAAGCTGAGGGTTATCCTGAACCAACGATCATATGGCGTAAAGCTGTTGGTAAGTGAATAAATATTAGCTCATTTATGACACTCATTCATGATGCTCATTTATGTCAACTCAGCTATCACGCTAATATTTGAGAGTTTTATTAATTTATTACAAATTTTAAAACTATTTTTAGAAAATGTATAACTATCCATAAATTACCCTTTACAAGACATGGAAATAATTACAAAATAATCAATACATATATGTATTTTAGTATAGATAATTTTATTAATTTAACTTCTCTTCTTCTTATACTTCCTGGATGATAGGTGTTATTCATAAATTTGAAATTAAAATGTCTTGGTTACAATTACTATAGATCAATTGATTATTTTCCTTGCAGTAGTGTATTCGGTGTTTAAATTCTTTCTTCACAGAAATTAATATGTATACTACTGGCAGATCAAATAATGTTTTTTATCAATTGTTCCGATAACCTGGTAGTGGAATTAAGCGTCAAGAAATTATTTCTTTTTTAAAAGCTAGAAATAAATAGTAGCTGCACGTATTTATTTCATTAATAAATGTTGTGCTATGTCCTTGATGTTGCATTTGACGTCTAAGTTATACAACTTCTTTTCATTTTATTGTTTTTTTGGAAGGAAGAGTCATCAATTTTATAATAAAGAATAAAAAGAGTCATGCCTTGCCTCTAATATGGACATCATTTTAATTTATTATTAGAACCATTAATAAACTATTTAGTTTTGAGTGATAACATTATATTAACCATTGACTTTATAGGAGACCACCCTGGAGAGTACAAAGATTTTCTGTATGAGCCTAATATAAATTTCTATCGAAATGGCTCCCTGGAATTTCTCCACATCAGCAAAGAAAGTGAAGGACACTATTTATGTGAAGCAAAAAATGGAATATCTAATGGTGTCAGCAAAGTTATATTTCTTAATGTGAATTGTAAGTTGCATGTTTCTTAAAATTCCTTATGTACACATACATATATTTTAATTCAAACACATATGTAACAAAAATTTGAACAGACAATTATGAGGATATATAAAATTGTCATTACTTAATTTATTTACATGACATGACTTTTACTCCTTTTTTGTTATAAAATGAGGTACTCCATTTTATTTAACTGAAATTTTGTCCCCAAATTCTTAATCGATGATGATTTTGATTGCTGATTTTTTTTATTTTTTTTTTTTAATATGGAGCATTGACGTTAATGTCCAATAGCCATTAAATCATTAGTGCTATGCATTCTGACTGTATAATAGTTTAAGAAAACACTTATAAATGATGAATCATATCTTGAATAATTTTTCCTCAAATTTTGTTGTGGCTTATCGATGGCGTAACCTTCTTTCTGAAGATACATGTTGAACTATTTAAATCAATAGTGGATTTAATTCATGTTTTGAGTCACAAAAATATTCTGCCAATTATTTCATACGATTCATGAAGCTGAGAGAACAAAACAATAAAATATTGAATGAATTAATTTGAAATTTTTACAGTACTCATGCTATAAATGATTTATTTTGTTTTCATTTTAAAGCTCCAGCATTCTTCAGTCAAAAGTCAAAACAAGTTTATGTTGAGAAAGGAGGGCAAGCACATCTGCAGTGCACAGCACTCGGAGACAATCCAATCAGTATAGTTTGGAAACTAGGTTCCCAGCGAATAGGAGAAGACTTTGACCCAAGGTAAGTTACATCTTCCAAAAATATACATATATATATATATATATATATATATATATATATATATATATTAATTTAAATTATTGGATGTATAGATGTTCAGGGTCCACTTAGGAAAACTCTCGAACTAAAAGGACTAAGGAAACACTACATTGCTTATAACAGCCATGTAGGCCGGTGCTAATGGCCCAGATTTGTAGATGCACCATTAAAAAAAACAAAAACAAAAAAAAAAACAGCCATTTGTTTTTAGAGAATCCTCTGATCATTTTGGGGGTTAAAGCAAGGGAGAGTCAAAGGATCCCTAATTTCCACACTTCCAAAATGATGGAATCTCCTTGCCATTGCCGCACAGAGACAGATTGTATGAAGAGGAGTTTCCTCATCTCTACAATTTCTGCATAGGAAGGAACCTGCATAGTTTACTAGACCGAAGACATGCAGATGCTTGTTAATCACAGCATGGCTTATGTAAATGACAATGCCTTCCTTCATTGCCTTCTTGTGCTTTCCTTCTGGCTTGTTGAGAAAGAGCTTGGAATGTCTGTGTGTATGGATTTTTCAGTAGATATTCAGATGCTTTAACTGGGCCAAGTCAATTCTGGCTGTTTTTATGTGATCTTAAGTAATTTATTTTTTAGTTTTTTATGGCACATTTTTCCGATTTTTATTATTATTTCCTCCTTATATACACCCATGAGGCCATCTTTCTGCTTTTTATCAAAGATATTTGATCGACCAGGCACCCAGTCTATTTTAACTCCAAGATGTTCAGAGATCGCATCTAGCTCCAATGGTCCTTAGCAACCCCAGATGTAATGTGAACCTTTGAAAACCACAATAGCAGCCTGGCTGTCTGATTATGTTTATACTAGCAAGAGAAGTACTGCATTGGTCCCACATCTCCCCACATATTCTGATCCCAGTTAACACTGGTTGGAAATCTATAAGGTCCCAAGCAGGACTGATCTATTCATCTTTTCTGCTTGCAACCCATACTCTTGCATACCCACTGAGGTCCTAAATCCATCTATGAAGCAGTGTATCTCACCCTGTGGGAGTTCCTCGTGCCAAGAATCTGCTGCATCCTTAAGTTCCATGATCATATTGATCCTCCTCTCCCTTCTGAAGGTAGTTGTAATTTGGTTAGCAGCCATCTGCAGCAAGGGTATTTTCTCATTTGCTAGAAAACCTGTGTTGCGTCCTTTACTGGGAATTTCACAAATTAGATTCTACCAATCCATGGCAGAGCCGGAGCACCCTTTTTGCCTATTCACATAAATTATTCAAATAATTAAATTTATATAAAAATTGTCTCTTCTTGCACTACTTAAAATCTTCATTTTAATTTAATTTAATCAATTTTAAATAAACTACAAACATATTTATTATTATTAAGTGTGTCTCCCCGTAGTCTAGTGGCTAGCACCCTGGATTTTCAGGCGTGAGATGAGAATTCGAGTCCCACTTGTGACTGGTTGACTTTCTTTAACAATGGGCTCGCTGAAAAAATTCGCTGCTACTACATGGATGTTTAGGAGGAGTGTTAATCTATAGATAGCCCAACACTAATGGCCAAGAAGTCAATGCACCATATATATATATATATATATATATATATATATATATATATATATATATATATATATGTATGTATATATATAGAGGGGAAGGTGTTGTACCTTTGACCACTTTGCACAATTGAATTTTTTTTAGCTTGAAAACTAAGGCTAAATTCATTTTTTTTTATTTCATTGTAATTAGTATTCTATTTTTTATCATATTTAATTTTTTCAAGGTTCTAACTTTACATTTAATATTTTTTATTAATTTTTAAAAAAATAATTGTACAGTGGTCAAAGGTACAACATGTAGTTGTACCTTTGTCCATGGGGTGTTGTACCTCTGACCACGTAAAAACAACACAGCAATGCAGAAAAAAAATTGTATTGAGTAATATTATAATTAATTGCAAGTTTAATAAATACATGGATGGAAGCATAATAAAAATATATTATTGATATTATGTTATGCTTAATATGCTGAAAGATCCAGACAAATCGATAAACGTTTTAACTGTCAAGCAGATCCACTAGCAATAGTAGGGTATGGAAGTTAAGCCACAATGGCTTAAACATCAATATCATATAAATTTTCATCTTCTCTCGTAAACTTGTCACTTAAAGTTTGTTTTTTCATATATTGGATCTTAAACATTGGACATTTAATACCACAGATCTCTACGGCTAAATATGTAATAGTCTTTTTACTTTTATTTTGAACAAGTAAAAAATTTCCTTTTTCCAAATCATATTTTTGATGATGGTTATCGACTTAACTCACAACATTTATCAGACAGATCAACGTCACTTTCTCCTGAAGAAATTTCCGTGTCAGTATTAGAATCTGAACTGTCATTAGAATAATTTTCTTTTTATTTACCACCTTTTTAGGAAGGGGTTTATTTGTATGTGGTGTCTTACGTTTAGACACCACATACAAATAAATAACTTACATTTTTATGATAGAAATGGATAAGTATTTTTTGCAAGAATCCTCTTTGACTTGAATAATCCTAAGTAGGTTACACAAGCCCTCTAGTGAAGGAGCTAAACACTAATTACATCAAAATTTATAAAATGTTGCTACGTGCCGCGACAGCCTCGGTGGTCAAAGGTACAAGACGGTCAGAGGTACAACACCTTCCCCTATATATATATATATATATATATATATATATATATATATTATTTTATTAAAGAAACTTCATCATTTTTCAAAATAGAAAAATACAATTTTAATTATCCAATTTGCTGCTAATATCACAGATATGTGCACTGTGCAGGCATGCCCCAGAGGCCTAGCCTGCCTCCAGGGCTATTAACACAAATATGTGATTCTGAACAACTGCTGCTCTCCCATATTTGTGTGCCTCAGAACTGGCATCTAGCAACACCTAAATCAACTAGTAGACTCTTAGAATTAGAAGCAAGTAAATAGTGTTGGCACCTCCTTTTCAAACCAGCTGTTAGCCCTCAAACCTTTTTTTGTAATTGTAATGTGGCACTCAGCACTGGGTGGTTCTTGAGGCACCAGCCCTGTAGCACCTCAGCTGAGCAGCAAATGAGATCCCTTTTAGCGCAATGCTCAGCAGCAAATGAGATAAAACTTTTAATTGTATAAAATATTTAAAATTAATCTGGCCGTTAATCAAATTAGGAAATATTTTAAGAATTACATTTTTTTTTTTTAAATTGTCTTTATTATTTTTGTTTGTAAAATTTCTTTAAAAGAATTACAATTGATACAAATAATCAATTTTTGTTGTAATTTATGTAAAATTAATTAAATTAAGACATCAAGATGCATTTTTAAAATAAAATTAATGTTTTATTGTCAACTTTAATTCAATCACCACCAGTGACATTAATGGTTTACGAATCAAACATAAAGTTTTATTGTTACATTATTATATTACAAAGAAATAAAGAATCCAGCAATTGCTGCATGCAAATAAATCATTTTTAATTTTTTTAAGCAACTAAATAAAAAAAAAAAAACATGAGAAATGAAATGAAGCAGTAAAATGCAATCAATGTTATAAACCCTGAGCCTTATGAGCTGAGAGCTCAGAAGACTTAAGGATGTAGAGTCCATTGTACGAGTCTTGAAGCTCAAGTCCTCCTTGTTATTAGACAAGAATGTCTGTTTCGAAACCCGAGCCTATTAAATTTAAAGCCTGGGTTCTCTTTTTAAAATACTATTTTTGTCCTAAAATGTCATACTGTGATTTTATATTTTAGTGGTTTCAATTTTATTTGAGTTGTAACGTTTAACTTCTTTCCCACACAATGTTAATAATGTCTTCTAACTGATTAGGTATTCTGTGAGAGAGCAGCTTCTGGATGAAGGAATGGTGTCGGAACTTGGAATTACTCATGTCTATCGTCATGATACCGGTGTTTTTAATTGCCTTGCTAATAATGCTTATGGCCATGATGAAATGTCCATACATCTTATAGTTCAAGGTAGTATCTATCATAACTTTTTTAAACTTTTACAAAACACATTATTTTCTAAGTAAAGAGAAAACTAAATGATTTGGAAGAGCTTAACCCTTAGGCTGCTACGGACTATTATATCAGTCCGGTGGTTGCAGAGCCTCAGGTGCTACAGACTATTATATTAGTCCGGAGGGAGCAGTGCACCGGGTGCTACGGACTATTATATTAGTCCGGCTTCTTTTGCGCTTGGCTGCTACGAGCTATTATATCAGTCCTTCTACTATTGCCATCTGTAGGCTGTTTATAGAAGCTGCAGTGTCCTTCAAAGCCGATAGAGGGCATAGGATTTCACTTTTATCACTTTAGCTTCCAACTACTTAGCCTACTTGTACGTATACCAGCTCCCTCCGTTTTTTTTACTGCCGAAAACCGCTATTTTTCTTTACCTGGAACTTACTCTGCATATCTCTCTAGTATATTTTGAGCTTCTCAAGTGAACAATTGTTTGTGTAAATATTTCTAAGAAAATTTATTCTGGACAAGAATTGTTAGATCTTTTGACGGGTGTGAGTGAAAGTGAAGTGGAGTTTTCTTGGGATGATGATGAGGGTTCTGATTATTTATCCCAAAATTTTTCTGTTGGAGAAATACCTGGAAGAAGTGGAACGTAAAGTACAAGAGGGAATCTTCTGAGGAAACATCGTGTGAGGAAAGTATTCAGCAAACGGGGCACTCCAGGCACTAGGGTATCCTGCAGCTCCGTACCATCTAGCCCTACGTGTATTACGCAGCCTAAAGGTTAAAATGAGATAAAAATGAAAACAATATAACGGAAAGCTGGATGAAAGTCGATTAGAAGATTTATAGAGAAATATCACAAGTGTTGAAAAAAATTAAAAATGTGTTCGAAAGAAATCAGTCACTCGTTTGAGAGAAAAATTTGTTTGGGAAAAATAGTGATTATTTCATAGACTGCTTTTATAATATTCATGAATTTGGTATTTATAACAATCCCGGGGCTAAAGGTTTAGATGCTAATGTCTAATAACACCAGAATTTGGAGATATTCTACTTGATTTTCCAATGATACTGTCAAAATCATTATGTTGCCAACAAACAAGACTGTTTGCATTGCTCTTTCATTTGACACATCATTTATCAGAGTGAGTTTAATTTAATAAATATTTAAAGCATTTGAACCCTGATATTCATTTTGAAACACCCAGTCCAATCAGAATTAACAGACATTAAATTTTTCTTACCAAAAGATTTCAGGTAAATTGCTTTCTTGTTACAGATTTCCAGATTCAATATTCAAATGTTTTTCAGCCAATGTTTTCAGCAGTTGTTACAATTTTTATACTAACATACAATGTTCATCAGGGAAACAAATTTTAACTTTTAGGATGCGTAATACTTGTACTGCTAAATGATGCGGTGGTATGGGATAGCCTAGCGCCTGTAGTGCCCCGGGAGCTGAATACTTTTGTCACACGAAGCTAATTCTCTTGAACTTTGCATGCCGCTAGTTCCAGGTGTTTCTCCAATTGAAACATTTTGGGCACATCACCAGAACCCTCAGCATCATCCAATGAAAACACCACTTCACTTTTGCTCACACCCGTCAAATGTTCTAATAATTCTTATTCAGAATAAATGTTTTTAGAAATATTTAAATACACAATCGTTCACTTGAAAAGCATAAAATATACTAGAGAAATATGCAGAATAAATTCCAGGTAAAGAGAAACAACGGTTTTCGGCAGTAAAAAAGAGAGGGAGCAGGTATACAGGTATACAGGTAGGTAGGGAATTAATAAAAGAATAGACATACAGATTAAAACCTACTTCCCACGACCATGTAAATTAAAAAACAGTTAATATATAATAAGCTGTCTGAAGAAATTACATTTTGACTAAACTACTGTCTAAACTTAATATGAATATTATCTCAACAAATTTGGCATTATAAAATGATATTCTTCATGATGATTTTGCAGTTATAATTTTAAAGTGTGGTGATGATATGATAAAAGTCCGACTCGCAGGAACTGCATCATCTTAGCGCGGTTGCATTCATATCCCTAGAGCAGTTAGTAAAGGAATAGAGCAGCTATTGGTAGGTATTGATCTCTTGCTAAAAATGTAAAATGAAATCATAAAGAAAAGGAAGCTTAAGGCGCCACAAACGGAAACTGACAGTTTCCTAAGCAGAAGGAAGTGACTCTCCCGCCATCTCAACGCTCGCTCTAGGAAACCACCAATCAATATGTTTCTTAGTTTCTTAGATTAACTAAAATACTCATTCCACCGTTAAATAAACTTAAAAAACAAAAGTTCGGTAAACAGTGACAAAAACCCATTCATAAGAACAAAACTAACACTTTCGTGGTTTTAAGCACTTATTTCTCCAAATGATATCACGCCATCGAAATTTGCTTCAGAATCTTTTTTGTATGCTTTTGAATGGTTATATTGTACTTACCATGATTTCTTAACTGTTTTGAAGATATTAAGGAAAATATACGAACATCCCAAATCGTTTCATGTCTGTTAATAAAATATTTTATTCTAATCCTTGCATATATGTATATGTATATATATATATATATATGTATATGTATATATATATATATATATATATATATATATATATATATATATATATATTTGAACTACCATTATTTTCCGTGATGTATAGGTTCTGAAATGTAAAAGTTTCCAGTCGTCACTTCCAGATTGCGTCATAAGGTCAACCTGATAAGCAGGATTCCTCCCTATGGAGGGAGGAAGGAACCGCGCTATAAAAAAGTATTGTTTCTAAAGCAATTTTTGTCGGTTCTTCATAGCCAGAGATGTAAATGCTTAACACGTATCGTGCCCACGCACGTCAGCAAAAATGTATGACTTTTGATATACGCCAGCCTTTTTTTATCTGAATAATATACGTTAATATACAATAATATAACATTTATACACAAATTAATATTTTTAGGTATTTTAAAAGTTTAAAATAAAATTATAATGAGCGGTCTCCTGTGGCTTACTTATGTGGAGTGGAACTGGTATAGAGCGGTACGTCAGTACCACTGTGGTATGTAAAGAGTGGCTCACCGTCAAGTTCATTTTACTGTTCAATGAATTTAAAAAAAAAAAAAAAAAAACAATTAAAAACTGGTGTAAATAGAGAATACATAAAACAATTATAAAGGACGAAATCAAAACCAGTACAGTAATCGAAAATATTCACATCTTCGGATTCCAAGATGCCATAGAAACAAAATATTGTTTCTAATTATACGTATCCTGTTTTATTGACAAGTACATTTTCCTACTATAAGCAATTACAAAAACAACAAGCAGTGAAAAAAAACTGTGGGAAACACACAAAAAGATCAGTTCAAGTAAACAAAACTAACTAAGTTTTAAGCACTTATTTATCCAAATATGACCATCCCAACGAACATTTTTTTAAAACGTTTGTTGTAGAGAATTTATTATGTTCTCGAATAGTTACTTTCCACATACCACGATTTCCCAACCATTTTCGAGATATTAAGGGAAATGGGAGTCTCCCGTGGTCTAGTGGCTAGCGCCTTAGATTCATAAGCGGGTGATGGTGGGTTCAATCCCGACCAGCGGGAGGAATTTTATCATCCCACGGCTTGTTGGGAAAATTCCTCACTGCACCCTGGATGTCCTTGAATCTGTTGTGATGAAGGTTAACCAACCCGCTAATCGTAATCAGCCACCCTAAAAACCCCATAAGGACCATACTGCTCCGAGTGTTTTTTTTAGACCAAATGTTGACCTGTGTAATTTACACAATGTTGGTGAATCATTGATATATTTAGTCTAATGCAAGTAAATAAATTTTAAGATACATCTATCTTTCTTTCAGAAAAATAAATACACACCTAATTAAAATTCTGAATTTTTATTTATTGTGAACATTAAGCTAGTAAAAACTGTATAACCTTTTCATAGCTCATTCAAAGAGCATGTGATTTTTAAACATTTATTTCTCACAATAATGCACAATTATGACTGATGCTTATGATTGCAGAAATACCAGAAGTGCCAAAAAATGTAAGAGCAATTGATCAGCAAAGTCGATCATTACAGCTGTCTTGGAATCAACCGTATGCTGGGAATAGTCCGATCACATCATATGCAATTCAATATAAGATAGTTACAGGTATGAATAACTCCAAAATAATGTTCACACCATTTGTTTATGTTACTAATATTTGTTGTTCCAACTTTCTTGGCGTCAGTACTTAAATTATGAAATGTCTTCAAAAGTCTTTGAATACTAATTTAAAGTCTTCACGAAAATAAGTAGCATGTTATATAGTCTTGCTCTCTCCTTGTCGTTTTTTCTTTGCTGCTTAAAAAATAATTGTATTTAATGTTAATGGTCCATTTTGCCTGTATTTCTCCCAACTATCCCCTCCAATCTTCTCTCGAGCTTTCTTTCTTTCTTTCTTATAGGTTATTATTATTGTTATTGGTGTGATCTCAGTTTCCTGGTGTTTCAATGTACTTCGGGAGATTTATATCTAACTGTAGTAAATCATTTTCTTTTTATATATGCATGAATATATATGCTTACTTACATTACATACATTGAATATTAAGGAAGGCATGCATCCAATAGGACAGCATGCTGTTTTCTAGTCGGCTTTTGGCAGCCAAATAATTTATCCATCCCATTTTATGAATTTTTGTATATATCTTGGCCTATGTCTAGCAGGAGCAAGAGAAGGGTCACTCTCCTCCAAGGTCGTTAGTACTTGGTAGCGTATTTCCTCCAATATTCTTGATCTTACGTGCTATTATGGCATCAGAGCAATGCTCACACTGCTGGGTGGCCATTAATTCCCTCTGAAACAGCCCTCACTCTAGACTTGAGAAAGCCTAATTGCTTTTGTTTCACTGCTTTGTGGGGGCAGTGCATTGTCTACCATGTGTAGTATCCAGGGAAGGCAATCCTGGGGTTTTTAGTGTAGGTGACCTTACATCAGTGTAAGTGTATAGTGTACTGTACGTAGAGTGGTGTGCTGTGACCACATTACACCATAAATAGTTTTCTTTTTGTATGTGTACGAACATGACATGTATATGCATGCATGTACTGGATATTTTGGAATTATTGGACAGTTCTCATTTCATCAAACACGAGAATGTTTCTTGTTTTTTTGTGCTAAGGTATACACTTGCATGACTGCAATATAGCATATCTCCTGTCCATTTCATGAGTTTTTATTATTTAATTTTTATTATATACAGTCAGACAAGCTTTTCCATCCACTTTTGTAATATTTTTGTTTTTTTTGTTACATTACAAGATTACTGAATGAATAGGACGTAGGTCAAATCAAAAGCCTCTGTTATAACTTAGGCAGGATAAAAGGAAATATCTAGGCACAGAAAAAATAACACTTTATTATGATCAGATCAATGGATGAACACAAGTTAGTTAATTCACTACTTCATGCATTTAATATTTTAACATAATACAAGGCCTTCAATCCAGATTTGCACATAATCCTGCAAATAAGCTACTGATTGAGGATAATTTTCTGAGAGCATAGCCATCATCAAGCCTTACATGATAGTGTTGTCTCCTGACTTCTCTGCTACAATGACCCATATGTTTTGTTTTTTCCAAACAGTGTATATTTCCTCTAGAACTTGATCTCCCATGCTGAAGGATCTTAAGCGGGATTGCCTTCCCGGAAGCAGGATCGTACAGCTTGAGCAGATCTAATTTTATCCAGATCTGGCATTTTAAATACAGTACAGCCGGTGTTTTGTCATATCACAGTGGTGTAGCTTGACATCAAAAGAAGATATTTTTGACTTTCCATTGCAATGATTATTCTCGTTTCATCATGTTTATTTTTCTATGGAGAAATTGGACATACCTCTTCGCTTTTCATTTGTTTTAGGGTAACTTGGCGCAATCAACTGTTGTCAAATTCCATTCAACTTGCAGAACACAGTAAATTCCGGTATGGTGAATATAGTCCGGTATGGTATTATCCGAAATTATGAACAATAAACATATCCTAAAGTAAGTCAATTGTTGATGCAGATGTTGGTACTGATCTTCTGACTCAAACCTCAGACTACTTAGATTTTGTTATAAGTATAAATATGTATGTAAACTTTGTAGTTGTTTTTTCTTCTTATGGATGCAGCTTTTGGCATATGGCTCAATGACATGGTCCATGTTCATTCAAATGCAGGATCTTAAGGCCAAACCTTTAATTTTTGAAGTATTTACGTGAGTCAATTGCAATTCTTACATGGAGTGATTACAACGCTTGAGGAATTATTACTCGATGCCCTTCGGAAATAATGCCTTTCTGTTATGAAAATCTTTCTACTTGACGTTCTTAATTTTTCAATTCTTTGTAGAGTTTTGACAAAATTTGGTCTTCCTTAGTATCATAGGCATCACAAGCAAGTATTACATTCTAGTCCGGATTAAATGGCGTCTAAGCACGCCGCAATGGGCTCCCTGTAGTGGAACTCACAATATTCAGTGTCTCCTCATAGAAAAGTAATTCAACCTAAAGGTCTATTGGACTCCTTCTAAATCACTGGGCTATTTATATCAGCTCAGAGTCTTTGACGAATCCTCTGATCCATTGGGGAGTCAAATCAAAAACAACCCCAGGATCTGTTATTGACATTTTGTTTTTGCAACCGATAACATGAAAAGAGGTTTCCTCCTCAGCTAAACATTTCATGCAGAGGGAGTTTGTAGCCAGGCCCAACGTGTGAAGATATTTGTTCATTTTCACGTGCCTGTTAAATGACAACCACTTCTTTCTTCCCCTTCCTGTGAAGGAAGAGTATTGCCTCCGTCAAATTTTCTTCTATTTTCTAGCTATGTCTCTGGGCTTGGAATTTTACAAAACTCCACCAAAGAGGGGGCTAGTACGAAGGAACAGTTCCTTGACATCATAAAGATCTTTTCATTATGGATGCCCCTCAAATCAAACCAATTTTAAGGAGCCCCTAAATCAATAAAAAATGTATTTAGTCTCTTAATAATCAATGTTCGAGATGGAATAAACTTTAGATTGGGAGAATTGACTTGACTCAATGAAGTGAAGTATTCCACTATTCCATTGCAAAACAGATGTCATAGCAATCAAAATTTCCTTCATCCCGGGGTCCCTCTACTACTAATAAATGGAATTAATTCTGTTTTATCCTCATCAACAATTTGTTATAACTAAAACAGGACGAAAAGTGACATCCCAGTTTTGTTGTTGTCAGATTGAGGATCATGAATTATTGATGTACATCCTAGTCATGTTTCCACTTCTTCCAGCATCCAAAAATTTGGATGGATGAATGAATTTTAGTTGGAATCATAGACAAAATATGTTTCTAGAACCATGGGACGTCCAGCCATCAAAAATTGTGATACCAGGAAGTCAGACAGTAGCAACAGTTGCAAATTTACATCCATCAACATCATATCACCTCAGAATCTTGGCTGAAAATAAATTAGGATTCAGTGATTCAAGTGAGACAATTCAAGTGACAACACAAGAAGAAGGTAATAACTCGTCTTTCATTTTTTATATTTGTAACAAAATTACATTAGTAAGTAAACGGAAATTATAATTTGCTTAGAATTTAAATAAAACTGCAAGTGTGAAAGAAATGTTTTCTCCCTTAAAAACAACCAATTTCCGAAATTGGTTAATTTCGGCACTAATTTTAGTCTGCTTTGTTCATTAATATTTAGAATGTTACTTTTTGTAAAAATTTTATACATATGTGACTTTGAATTAGCAATGTCTATGGCAGAGAAAAAAGGATAAAACCATGCATCATTTTTTTTCTACATACATAAATATATATATATATATATATATATATATATATATATATATATATATATATATATACAGGGTGTCCCTAAAATAAAGAGCCAAACTTCGGAAATCAATCCAAGATGAAAAAAGAAAGAAAAAAAGGCCTTCGGCATATTTTTCGTTTTTGCTGTTTTTTTTTTTGTTTTTCTGAGAAAAACGCAAAAATAACTAAAACACAATTGCGAATAGGTTTTCTTTCATAATGCCTATATAAAAATCATTAAAAGTATATGTTTTATCTTCTGCCGCCTCCACTCACCCTCCCAGCCCCACCACCACCTCCTTTAATACCGTTTACCCCAAAAATATATGAGTGAGTATGCCTCTGATACTCGTTTTCTTTCTTTTTCTCTAAATATAATTTCAGCACAAAAAAAAACAAACTAAACATTGCCAAGTTTAAGGATATACCTGGTTGAGGAAAGTGATATTTTAGTAACTGGATATAAGTATTTTTATTGTTGTTTTTAAAGGTCAGTTGAAGTGTCTTTACTGTTCTTAGTAAGTAACTATGAGGTCTTCCAAGTAATGAACTTGGACATTTCTTTCTTGTATCATCTCTTGTATTGGCAAATATTTTTGGTTGAATTAATACACCAACTCATACTACTTTTTTGGAGTGTAGAATGGTAAGGCGTTTTTGGGGGGGTTTTAGGAGGGGATATTTTTGAGGAAGGGAGTGTTTCTTTGTGGGCGCAGGAACTTTGCCTCTATTTCACATTTATGTTTTTTGGGGGATCTCATTACTTTTTTCTAAGTATTAAATAGAATTTAGTTGCCACATACCTATTGGCTTTTGTACTTCATATAAAACCAGGGTCTTTGGATTCTGCATAAGGTTCTCCTTACTGCTTGATATTTGATACCAATAATCAACCTACATACATCTAATCACTAGACTAGAAAAGTTAGAAGCTCTTCCAGATGACATTACTCTAGAGGACAAATTGATTGCTCTCTTAACTTAAACTATTACACTGTAAAACAAAGGAACCTTATCCCAAGGATAAAGATCACAATTGGGAAAGTGCAGAAGGCCTTCAAGAAAAATATAAGAACAAAAACGATACATTTTGGGTTTGTGATCCTAAACTTTGTAATTTAGATGGCTCGACTTTGAAAAACTTAGTATCTGCTTTGAAGAATATTATACAGTGAACCCCTACGACTTTATTTACTACACTTACGAAAGAAGTCACAACTGTTTTTGTTAAGATGCGTCGAAATGTTTTTTAAAACATCAAATATAGGTTCTCCTTACCAAGACGATTCATTTGATAACCCACATGATGGGTCTCAGAAGGAATGATGGCATTTCGATGGAACAAAAAGTAGAAAACATCATAGGTAATATGACACTCCCGTATCAAGACCTACCTGCGTGCCAAGTTTGGTCAAAATAGGCCAAACGGTGTGAATTTGTATAAGGAACAAACATACAGACAGACAGCCGAAAGACCTTTTTTACCTAGCCTAGTGCATTCCCCGGACCAAGGCCTACCTGTGTGCCAAGTTTGGTCAAAATCGGTCAAATGGTGTGAATTTGTGTAAGGAACAAACATGCAGACAGACAGCTGATAGACGATTTTGACTAGCCTATGGCACTACCCGGATAAAGGCCGACATGTTTGTCAAAATCGGTCAAACGGTGTATTTGTATAAGGAACAAACAAACACATAGACAGACAGCTGATAGACAATTTAACCTAGCCTATGATTCTCCCCGTATCAAGACCCATCTGTGTCCCAAGTTTGGTCAAAATCGGGCAAACGGTACGGATTTGTAAGAGGAACAAACATACAGACAGACAGCTGGTATAAGATTTATACCGAGCCTATATGCGTCTAATTGTTACATCAAATATAGGTTCTTCATACCGAGACAATTCATTTGATTCCCCACATCATGGGTTTCGGCCGGAATGATGGGTTTCCGAAGGAAGTACAAAACTGGCACGCCCCCGCCCCGGAAGCAGAGTCAAACACAACTTTTCGCGATTTTTCTATTTTTTCCTTTAATAACGTCTTCATATCTATCTTCATGCAAAATTTCAAGTCTCTAGCATCATGGGAAGTGCCTAATAATTTTGATGAGTGAGTGAGTGAGTCCTATAAATCCCGATTTTCGATCGCTTATATCTCAGAAACTATTCGATGTAGAATTATGAAAATTTCCAGTTTTACTCACATCTAGTAGTATAATACCTGTGTAAAATTTCATAACTTTATCTTTACCTGGTTGAAAGTTAAGAGAGGGCAAAAATCGGCTCTAAGACCGCCTGTAATATACACACAGTATGCTTAGGCCGGTACTTGGCCTGGCGCACTACCGTGCGCCTAGATGTGTTTGCCCATTAAATTTAACTGTCTGAGGTTGGTCTTACAGCTGATATGTACTCTAAAATACATTTGAAATATATATTTTTTTTACCATTTAATATTAGATAATGTTTGGTTACTTTTGACCATAAGAGAGAGGGGTGTCTCCAAGTGCCCTGTATACTACCTACATATGTATATCTAATGTTTTATAATTTCACTTAGTTATTTTCTGTCAATATTTGTATGTATAAAATAAATCTCATGATTTATTTCAGAACCCCAAGGTGCCCCGAGGGAAGTTAGAGCAGAGGCAAAAAGTTCTACAGAAATTTATGTCAGCTGGGAAGCTCCTCCTCGAGAAACATGGAATGGAAATTTATTAGGATTTTATGTTGGTTATACTGAGTTAGTGTCTTCAACACCACCTTCAGCGACGATTTCACAACATACAAATATAAAAACAGTAGAAGTTAACTCTCAACAGGGTGGTCATACAGTTTTGGAAAATCTGGCAATGTTTACCTCCTATACTATTTCAGTTCAAGCTTTCAACAGCAGAGGTTCAGGGCCAAGTTCTGAATTTGTTACTACTAGGACAAAAGAAGGAGGTATGGTTAAATATTTTTTAAAGGTAGAATTTTAAATAAATATAATAGTCACTGTGACACTAAAACAAATTAAATAGGAGCTCATTGTGCTAGAACATGCAATGAGTACATAGCATTCAAAACAGTACTTACACCATTACCGTCATTTGGGGTGAGTTCGGACACATTTTCGAGGTTTTCTCGTAATTAAAAAAGACAGAATTTTTGTAAAAATCTGGAAAAATTAATTTATGAACCCTTAACATTCCTCTATCGAATAGTGTATTTTGTTTTTTGAATATCTCAAAAATTTTCAATTTTTCGTATAGCTAAAATGTGTCCGAACTCACCCCTACGTGTGGGGTGAGTTCGGACAGCCTTTAATTTCTGTAAAAATCTTAACTTAACCTATAGTTGGAGTGAGCTCGGTCATAATTGACGATATTCTAAAGAGAAATATTTTCTATCATATTTTTTAGATTAACAAAATATTCTTTCACTTTTTCCTTATCAACTTCTGCTCTACACATTTTGATGCTTTGTGTAAGGCGTTCCGTTATGGCTGATTCCTTTTCATAACGCCTTAAAACCATTCAAGTCTGAGCTTGCTTTAAAATCCTGCGAATTTTTTCCTGACCATCCAAATATGTTTTTACGATTTGGCGAATATCTTAATCGAGTTAATGGAAAGTCACATTCAGCTGCAGCTTAAATTCCCTTTGATATTTTTTTTTCTTCTTGACTCAATTTTGTTTGGCCGCCACTTTTTGTTGGTGTGCATTCCTCTAACTTTATCATTTAAAGTCGATGTAGGTATTTCGTTGTACATCGAAATACCTAAATCGATACGCTGCCTCTTTCAGAGTCTTCTTCTTTGTTTTGACATCGTCAACCAAATTTTTCAAAGCCTCTTTGGAATAAATATTGTTTTCCTTTAAGCCAAAAGGACACGGGTATAATTGATACATGTCCGAACTCACCCCATGGTATGCGAGTTTTTTACTTAACGAAGAAAAAAAAGCTTTTGAACCAAAAAAATTAATATATTTGTTTATGTATCATTAGCCAACATGTAAACCTACTATAAAATATGAAAAATTAGGGTTTAATGACTTCTAGAGCCTCTACACAGACGTTTGTTTCTAGCATTTCGAAAATCATGGAAATTACAACTCACATTAAAATATTCGTTACTCACTTCAAAGTGTTCTCAGGGCGATTTCGCCTTACCTACGTGGGAAACATACAATATCGATAGTATTTGTCATGCCAATTATGACCCTAATGAAAAAGTTTGCTCCAGGTCACGTGATTTCCTGCACCATGCACTATTGTCCGAACTCGTACTACCTGTCCGAACTCACCCCAAAATACGGTATTTATGCCATGAATTCCCTAATTCTCTGAAATTTAGGACTAGGACTAATTTCTGTTATAATTAATAGTCATTTTTAAGGACCTTAGTTAAATGTTTATCTTCATATTATGGTTATCATATAATAAATAAAATGGAATGTGTGTGAACAGAATAAAAGGTAATAAGTGGATTGATTTTTTAATATTTCTGTTAATTTACAGCACCTACACTACCACCCGAAAAAGTGACTTGTTTGACAGTGTCTGCAACATCTCTTGATGTGTGGTGGGAGCCTCCTGCTGTGGAAGGTCGAAATGGTTATGTACAAGGATATAAAGTGAACCACTATCCAGCTGAGGAATGGTATGGTAAGTTAGGACATTTTTTTTTTTTTTTTAATTATTAACAAAATATACTTCATGTGACGGAAACTAGCTAATGAATTGGCCAGTAACTATATCAAAAACTGTCATTCTAATAAATGGTAAAATGTCTTATATTTAATTTTTTTTTTTTTTTTTTTTTGCTCGGTCATAGAAGTCAGAAAATAGTTTAAATTAGTATATAAATGAAGTTTACTTTTAAGATGTATTTAAGGCTTGGCTCAACCAAAATAGTAACACTCAAAAGTGAATTATTCAGCTTTGACTGTTGCGAGAACCAATGCAAGGACTCAAACTAAGGCACCACTCGGAAAATTATTAATTAATTTAACATCCTGTATTCTTATTAGAGATAAAAATATATAATTATTGTGTTTAGTTGATGGTTGTGCAAATGTTCTGAGTATTATATATTTCGGCATGATAGGAAAGAATGCATATAAATATAAAATAAAATGTTGCCTATTTTTTATAATTTAAGCAGTCGACAAAAGAGAATAAAGAGGAGAGCTTTAGTTAATTGTATTATTTGAACTATAAATCAGTTGAAAAATCTCATTGTTACAATACACGTGCAGATTTGTATTAAAACCATTTTAATATTATAAATTGGGTTATTATTTACTGAAATGGACTGAGTTGAATTTTAATGATCTTGGAATAAAGAATATTAGAATAGTACACAGATTTTAATAATAAACCATTAAATGTTGAAATAATAATATAAATTTTGAGATTGAATGTCCCATACCATTTTGACTAAACAATTTATTGTGAGGAGTACAATTACTTAGCCACAATAGCCCTTATGAGATCAAAAATTTGTTCGAACTCATTTCTAAATTATCAAACTTAACCCTACCTCACGGCCACATTTTACTATCATTTGATGTCACCTTCCTATTCACTAAAGTCCCTCTAGCCAAAACGCTAGAAGTAATCGAAAATCATTGGCCCACCATACAACTTCATAGCCCCCTATCCTTTGATTTTTTTGTTGAAAGCTTTAAACTGTGTGTTAACAGCGTTTTTTTTTTTAAATATGATGGGAAATTTTACAAACAAATCAAACGTTTAGCCATGGGCAATTGTCTTGCGCCCGATTTATCCTCAATCCTTCTCACCGATCTTCTCAACTCTCTCATCCCAAAGTTCCCCCAAGACATCTCATGTATCTGCAAATACGTAGATGATCTTTTGCTGATGATAAACCCAAACATACAGACATACTTAACTGCTTCAATTCCTACCACCCTAGGCTAAAATTCACTGTGGAAACAGAACAGGACAGACAGCTCCCATACTTGGACATTTTACTAATTAGACAGACAGACGGTACTATTATCACAGATTGGTACACCAAACCCACATACTCGGGGCGTTTACTTAATTTTCACTCGTCCCATTCTCACCATCTCAAAATTAACGTAGCTAGAAATCTTCTTTGTTGTGTCCTCTCCTTATCCCTTCCATGTCCTGCATCCTTCCATGATAAAAATCTAAATATGGCCACTGATATATTGGCACGCAACCAATTTCCCCCCAACCTCATAAATTCTCTTGTTAAAAAAATAATATCCCAACCTTCCAACACCACTACTCCCAGTTCCCAATTGTTCTGATTCCCTGCCATTTACACCTGGACTGACTAAAAAAAAACTAACGAAGACCATTAAAAAAGCCTACCCATCCCTAAATTTGGGTTTGAAAACCATTAACAAACTGAAAACCTTCTATACAAAACTTAAAGATCCCATCCCTTTTGACCAAACCACCCGTTGTGTTTACCAAGTCCCTTGCCAAACCCCTTCCTGTAATGCTGTTTACATAGGAGAAACCATAAATGACATTCACTCCCACCTTACACAGCATAAACGAACCATCACTAACAACGAAATAGAAAAATCTGCACTTGCAAAACACGCCATTACTCAAAAACACACATTTAATTTCGATGACACAAAAATTCTCTCTACAGAACGGAACAAAAAAATACTTCAGATCTCTGAGTGCGTACACATTAACCTAAATAAAAACAATATAATTTACAAAACAGACAAACAAGGCATTTCTCGTATCTACGCCAATATTTTTCACAAACTCTCCGGACCCCCTACCTAGTATTTTCCCATGTCCCCTTCCCCCTTGGGTATCCTTCCATTAACATCTTTTTCTTCTTTCCTGTCATAAAAAGTCTTTGATCCCTACTGACTTGTTTTTGTTCAGTTACATATATCTTGGAAGATTCCAGTTTCCTTGTATATTTTCACTATGGTTACTTAAGTGTTAACTTTGGTCTTTCTCTGCCCCCCGGCACTTCAGTGGTATGTAGTACCTTATTTACTGTTAAAAAATAATAATATTATTATTATTATCTATTTACTTGTACATACCTCATTTAAAATTTGTTTTTATGTTTTCATTGATTTTCTAGAACTAAGTTCTAGAAATATAACTATTGTTCCCTTACCTGTTTAGTAACAACATAATTGTTCTCATAATTTAACAACAAATTGTTCTGAAAAGCGATGTGTATTTATAGATCTATCATTTATCTTATTGGTTAACCTTTTTTCTGTTTATTAATTCTGTATTTTCTTGTTTTTTGTCGTTTTTAGCTGACAAAGGCTACCAAAGAGTAGCCGAAACGTCCTTAATACAGATTTTTACAAAAATCGTATTGATATTTTCTTAGCTGAATCCCAACTAATCCCTGATTGCTTAAACTCATTTATTTTACAAAGTTCAAATATATTTCAGATATATATTAAATTGTTTCAGAGGAAATTGATGTTGATGTAAAAAGTACAAGTGCCCAAAGAACAACATTATTGGGCCTATTTAAGTATACAAATTACAGTATTTCTGTTCTGGCATTTACTAACAGCGGTGATGGAGTATTGAGCACACCAATTTTTTGCAGAACTGCTGAAGATGGTAATAATATTAGATATTTTTTTAAAGAATAAAAACAGTCTCATTGTTACAGGATGGTTAGTGTGTATACTGCGAAAGAAGACAGACTGCCTGAAATCTAGGTTGAGGCAGGTTAACATTTTTCAGTTATGGGCTAGCTGAAAAAAATCCCTGCTTCACCATGTGTTATAATCAGGCATTATAAATGATTAGATTTAGTTAGTATAGGCCCAAAGAATAATTTATGGATTTCTCTCAATAAAGTTCCATGTGAGCTTAATTAACAACTTAAGTAAGGCAATGGCATTGAATCCAATTTTACCCAAATCTAGGTATTTCTTAGCACGTTTGCTGTGGCAGCTGTAAAAGTGAACCCCCTCCATTTACGAGCCTTCTGAATCTAATGGGAAAAGTAATGGAGGAGTGTCTTTCCGAAGGGACACTCGTAAGCGGGTAGCATCGCTAGTGTCCTTCTGGAAGGACACCCACAGCAAAAGTGTTAATAATAACATGTGCACTTCCTAATGTCATTACATAGTGACTTTACAGATGATTTTGGAAGATTCAAAGACTCAAGACACCTTTTATAACTTTCACAAAGACCTTTCATCTTATCTTGTGAATAATTAAAAGAGAAATTGTATGGGAAAGGTTTTGGGGGCTGATATTTGTTCAGGCTTTCAATTGTAGCCAAGAGGCAGCGATTTTCTATCTACTAGACAAGTTTTATCGAATTTTATTTTTTAGTAATGATAATTATATTTATACCCTATTGATAGATAGATGATCTAAGAAATGCTAGTTCATTTTCTAGGTAATGATTTTCATGTAAATCAAATATAAATGTAATACAAGTAAATATATAATTTACTTCGTAAGTGAAAAAGATCGGTTCTTGAGTTTGTTTTTCAGGAGTATTTTTCTTTACTCTTTCACCTGATCATAACACATGGATGTCTAAAAGGGAGGTAAATAGCCTGGTGCTAATTTCTTTAGAAGTTGATGTGCCCTAAAAATAAAAAAACATTATATCCTTTTTTTGGTTCTTTTTATTCTAATGCTCACATTATTTCCAGTTCCTAGTGCACCTGCTGAAATAAAAGCAGCTATGAGTAGCCATAATAAAATCTTGGTTGCTTGGCTTCCACCAGCATTGAAAAATGGCATTCTGACAGGATACACTTTTTATATGGGCATCGTTGACAATGGAAAGGAAGTAAGATTTTTATTTTATTAGCTTTTTATCCATATATATCTGACTTGTATTGTTGGAAACAATTTTGGCTTTCCTTGAGAATTTCTATGAAAATCTATCTTAGATATCCATTGTGAGTGAAATGATAATGGTCCATGCCAGTTTTGCATTTGGTATTTGTCTGTTTCTTTGTCTGTCAATCACACCTAAAAGCACTTAGAGCTATTGGTTCCTTGATGGAGAATGAAAGAATGGCACAAATAGATATAGATATCTTGTGATCTATTCCTGTCTGTGAACATTTTTGATAAGGAAGGTTGCTCTCTTCTAAAGGGTTTTCAGAATTTAAGATAACAGTACTCAAGCAGCTTTACCCAAGTAGACTATCCGTTCAGTAATCATGACAATCATAGAACCATCTTTCTTTATTCTGTATTTTCAGATATCTTTTATACCAATTTATGATATATTTTTTTATTATCTAAACCATTTTATGACTAATGTTATTTACATGATGAACAAACACTTATCACTTAAATGAAGATTCAATTAATCTTTTTACTACTACCAATTTATTTTCCTGTTCTCTTACACATTTCATTCTCTCGCATTAACCCTTTCTGGACTGGAGTATGTACTGGACTTTTCACTCCCTCAGACAGTCCAGCGTTCGCCCCATTTCTCTCCTCAGACGGGGCTGTATTAGCCACTAACGCTCCGATTCTAGCTCTACACTCCGCGCTATTACGCTATCCCTAACTCATTTATTTAGTTTTTCTCTATTTTCTTTAATTTAAAAATTGCCCAGTTAATTTTTTTTAATTAGAAATTATTAATAATTATTTAATTGATTTAATTATTAATAATTAATTATTTAATAATTAATTTAAACTAAAATTATTAATTACGTAAAATAAGTTTTTTTTTTTAGATTTTTGTGTTCACTTAATAGTAATATAATGTAATAAACAAAAATATTAAAATTTATTTAAAAAATTATATTTATAAAATATCCGGGGTCGACTAATTTAAACTTGAAAAATGTGGATTCATATTTTAATTTGTTGATCTCAAGGTTGTATTGGGTTCAGATTAATTTAGTTGATTTATTATAATTGAATATAAAATTGAAACATGAAATGTAACTAACTGCTACAAAAAAAGAATATAATTTATAGGTAAAAACAAAACAATTTACCTTAATGCTTCAGAATCTCCTCAAAATGAAATAAATACACTGGAGAAAACTTCTCTTCTCATAAGTAACCAGTCCAAGAAGACCATTAGATACTTTCCAATTGGGAGCCAACCAAACGAAGTGAGATCCTATGGCATTGACGACCATTGAAGAAGTGGGACTTTTTCCTCCATGCTCAAGTAAAGAGAGACTGACTAAGGGGAACTTGTAAATCTTGCGGTTATAAGTCACAGCCTTCTGAAATAATAAGACTAAACTGTTTCTCTTTTCAAAATTACACGTTTCTACGGAGCAGTTACATGTATATAAATATTTTTAATTGTTTGTATTAATAATTTTTTTATTTTAAATTTATTTGTCCAAATATAGTTTTAAGAATAAATTTTTATTTATTTGTTCCTACCCCATTATTTTGTATTCTTGGAATCTAATTTAACATCGCACCATAATTTAAAATTATATGTATGAGATTTCATCACAATATATATATTCCTTAATTAGTGCAAAACTCTTTACACATGACACCTTTGAACTACTGAAAGAAAACTTATTTCCCTTGAAACTGCGATGGTTTCACGGCAAATTATATTGTTTACGCTTCAGAAAAGGCCAACTTCTCTAAATCCTACAATGCTCTTCAATAACACTTCCTGGAGCTGAGGAAAGACCAGGCTGTGATGTATCTTCTTCCAAGAAGCCTCACACCTGTCATTAACTAATATGCTGGGCCTGAAATTCTAACACCAATATATTGGTACTTCGTCGTCTGGGCCAAAGCCGTACATTGGCTGTATATCGGCGGTTCACCGTGTAAGGGTTCAGAATCATGCTAAAATGTTACAGTTTCTTATAGATTTTGTGGGAATACTCAGGTAATGGATCTTAATGGATATTTTTATCCAGGGAAAAATCTAATCGTATGCTGAGTAGAAGAATATTGCTCAGAAAATAAAATTCATTTCTTGCATAACATCTATTTTTTGGTCAATTTAAAACTCATCTTGTTCTGTGATACTTATTGTTAGTGCTGTTTTGTTTCGTTTGTCTGATTAGGGTCAGATAGAAAAAAAAATCATAGAAGTGGAAATCAAACTCACTTCCCATTTATCGCTGACATGTTAAATGGAATTATTGTTTTATCATACGAGAATATTATTAATAACAATGATATGGTGTTTTACTCAGGTAGAAGATAGTTCTTGGCTTTAAACTGAACAACGAATTATAATGAATAAATTATTTATCCAAGTTTGTTACAGAATCGTCATACATGTGTAGAGTTTCTTTATATAAAATAAAAAATATCATTTGATAATTTGAAACGAAGACAAGGTATGGTTGGGACTCGGCTAGGAGAAAAAAAAAACCTCAGACCTTCAGGAAAAATTTGTATTGGACGTTTTGGCTGCACTTTGGCAGCCTTCTTCAGCTAAAGAATATACAACTTATAAGTAAAAAAAGGCAGAAATGAGTGTAGTATATACATTATGACAATAAATTTGAACCAATCTTATTTTTAAACACAATGAAAATTCGGTAGATAGGTAGTTAGAAAGTAAACAACATGTAGAAAGAAATAAGCAAACAGTACAAAACTAGCATTATTAAAATTTTTATATTATGAGAAAAACAATCTATTCTATAAGTGAATACAATTTATAATAATCAATATACAGATACGTACCACTAGAGAATGCCTAGGGGGGGAGGGAGGAAGACCAAGGAGACATTTAGTAGGTTATTCATTTTGTTGTCGTAGTCTGTTCTGTCCATTATGACCGTTACGTTCCCTTTGTCAGCTTTTGAACGTAACGGTCATAATGGACAGAAAAGACTGCGACAACAAAATGAATAACCTACTTAATGACACTAATACGTACACACCTATCCCCAAGGACATCACAAACTGGAAAGGGAATTTAATGAACACTCAAAAAAACTCTTACAATTGAAAGAAATAGACAAAAAGACCTACCGCCAATTAATTTCTCACAACTCTCTCCCACCCCAAGCTTATGGACTCCCCAAAATTCATAAACCAAAAAATCCCCTCCGACCCATCATATTAATTCTCCCTCTTCCAAATTAAGTAAATTTTGGTCCCCGCGTTACAATCATTAAGCCATAAAAACCCTTACGATATTCTTATTTCAAAATTATCGAATTTCACCGTACCCCCCCCCCCCCCCCCCCCCGACATATTCTTATCTCTTTCGATGCCACCTCCCTTTTTACCAACATCCCTCTAACTAAAACGTTAGAAATAATCCAAAATCATTGGTCTTCTATAGAACCGAACAGCCCCTTATCGTTTGAACATTTTGTTGACAGCCTCAAATGATGCGTCAACAGCGGTTTTTTTAAATATAACGGACAATTTTACCAACAAATTGAAGGGTTAGCCATGGGAAATTGTCTTGCTCCAGACTTATCTTCCATCCTCCTCACCGACTTACTTACCGATGTCCCCCAGGACATCTCTTTTATTTGCAGATATGTAGATGACCTCCTGTTAATAATTAACCCCGATAGACTAACAGACATACTAGACTGCTTCAATTCTTATCATCCCAGACTACTATTTACGGTAGAGACAGAACAGGACCAACAGCTCCCCTACCTGGAGGTTCTACTAATCAGACAGACCGATGGCACTATCATCACAAACTGGTATACAAAACCCACTTATTCTGGCCGTTTGCTCAACTTCCACTCTTCCCATCCTTACCACCTGAAAATCAATGTAGCTCGAAACCTTCTACGCCGCACCCTTTCCTTATCCCATGAGTCCTTCCACAATGAAAACTTGAAAAGAGCTACCGAAATATTAACACTAAACCAATTTCCCCCAACCTCATAAATAGGCTTATAAAGCAAATAAAATCCCAATCCTTCAATGCTACCTCCCCCAATGCCTCTCTTGACTCCTCCCCCCAGATATTTCGTTCCCTGATATACACACCAGGACTGACTGAAAAACTTACAAAGACTTTAAAAAAAGCCTTCCTGTTACTAAACTTTGGGTTAAAAACCACTAACAAACTTACTACATTGTACACCAAACTCAAAGATCCCATTCCCTATGACTGCACCACCCACTGTGTTTACCAAATACCTTGCCAAACCCCCTCTTGCAATGCAGTATACATAGGAGAAACCAAAAATGATATTCATTCCCGCATTACATAACACAAACGGACCATTAAAACAAAGAAATCCACAAATCCGCCCTTACAAAACACATTCAACTTTGACGACACTAAAATACTTTCTACAGAACGAAACACCAAAAAACGACAGATCTACGAATGCGTCCACATTAACTTAAACCAAAATATCATTAATTACAAAATGGACAAACAAAACATCTCCCCTATTTACTCCACCGTCTTCCATAAACTGTCCTGACCTCCTTTTTGATCTTTGTTCCCAGGCTCCAGACAATTTTTCTACTTGTGTGTCCCAAAATCCTTAACACCTCTTACAGCCCACTTTTACAACCTAGCAATTCATTCCTTTTATCCTTACCGACTTACCGCCTCCTCCTCCCCTTCCACAGTCATAACTATAAAACCCCCAGGGTAGTAGCTGTCCCCCTTACATTCAACCATGGTTACCTAAATGTCTCCTTGGTCATCCTCCCTCCCCCCTAGGCATTCTCTAGTGGTACGTATCTGTATATTGATTATTATAAATTGTATTCGCTTATAGAATAGATTGTTTTTCTCATAATATAAAAATTTTAATAATTTTAGTTTTGTACTGTTCGCTTATTTCTTTCTACATGTTGTTTACTTTCTAACTACCTATCTACCGAATTTTCATTGTTTTTAAAAATAAGATTGGTTCAAATTTATTGTCATAATGTATATACTATGCTCATTTCTGCCTTTTTTTACTTATAAGTTGTATATTTTTTAGCTGAAGGAGGCTGCCAAAGTGCAGCCGAAATGTCCAATACAGATTTCTTCGTGAAGGTCTGACGTTTTTTTTTCTCCTAGCCAAATCCCAACCACACCTTTTCTTCGTATCACTGCAACGGCTAACTATCTCCATCTCCTCCATTTGATAATTTGAATCATGGGCGTATATAGAAAATTATTTCGGGGGGCGGGGGCTGAGGAAATTTTGGGGGGGGGGAGGCTGAGAGTATTTCGGTGGTATGGAAAACTGACAATCTAGAACTTGGAATAGTTACGAACCTAAAACGCTATTACACCTAAAAAAACTTATTTTTTTTTAATTAAGTGATCTTATTTAATTTATTTTTAAGGTTTTTATGACATTTTTTCCAGATTAAATCAAAATTTCGGGGGGGGGGGGGGCTGCAGCCCCCTGAGCCCCCCTTATATACGCCCATGATTTGAATGCTTGTTCAGTTTGAACCCGAGAACTATTATATCATGTGATAAACTTTAACATTAGATAGTAATTCCATAAATAAGTGTAAAAAACTTCTCATATAAATAATTAAACAAAAACAATAATTTCAAAACTGTAAATGAACCACTGCAGTTTAGCTCAAATGAAAACAGTAGGTTTCTGCTTTGTACAAAAATAGAAGCTTATTTGTGTGAAATCTGAATCTTGTCTAGTTAATAATATTAGATTTTCAATATTTATACAGTTGTATAGGGAGATTTTTGTCAGTTCTAACATATGTTTTATTTTGAGCATAGAAACATTACTCAAGAAATGAGTGTTAGTGTCTGAAAAAAATTATTTCACTCAAGATCTGATTATAATGTTTTTTGTTGATAAAAATTAAATTAAATACCTCAGTTAAATTTTTTCCTGGCTCATATTTTTACCCCTTTTCTCGATAACTTATAGAATAGATTTGCTGTATTCACTTATTCACTGTATAACTGTTATTATTCAGCCAAATAATTTTGTACTTGGATGAAATATTAATCATTCTACACACAGATGCACTACTTTCCCTACATCTTGTACTAAAAAAAATTACTTGTTCTTCTAACATAGAGTTACAACTTTCCATCAATAATCACTATATTAAATATTCTTTGTAATAGGAAGGCACTCATAAGCATGTTTTGAGTCCAGTTCAAAAGGAGTATGAAACAGATCAAGTGGTTGATGGAAATACTTACCAATTTTGGGTGACTGCTTCTACAACTATAGGCGAAGGCTCAAGCACACGAGTTGTGACCATTGCTCCAATGAACAAGAGTAATATTATATGTTAGAGAAATATAATTAAATTATTTTAGATGCTAGTACATTAAGACTTATACATAACAATGTTAGTTCCAGCCAAAATTGTCTCATTTAGTCAAAGAATAATCACTCCATGGAAGCAAAATGTATCTCTGCCGTGCAAAACAGTTGGTGTACCATCACCTCGAACATCTTGGAAGTTTGAAGGCAAAGGAATTGAGGCTAAAAACAAGAGAATCGAGGTAATTTAATTATATAATTGTATTATGTGTATATATATACATATATATACACACACACACACACACACACAATTATTGGAGTTTTAGCAAAGAAATCATTACAAAGATTATAGAAACTCTTCCCCCTCAATAAGGAATACTAAGGACTACTTCCTCTCCTCTCTCCCATACCATATGTTTGTGTAATAAATACACACACATATAGACTCCCCATCAAAAATATCGTAACACCTATATATCTCAAGATTTTTTTTTAGTTTAACAGGCCAATCCATGTTTTAATTAATTTATAGTAATGGGTCTAGTCACATGGGAGATATTAGGGATTATACATATCATTGTTTGTCAAAAAATGAAGAATTTAACATTTGGTTGATTGATTTGAATCCTTTTTTTTTGTCAGTTTTTACCTTTTGTTAGCCCCGTACATCAATTCCTTGCTTAAGTTATTATTATTTGGTGTATTCTTGTAATAATGTGTTGTTTAAGTCGCAATAATTCACTAAGAATAATTATTCTTTACAAAGAAAAATGGTTGTATTACATCGCTAATCGCCTTGATTTTCATCACACTTCATTATCAAAGGCCATAAAAAGGTACAGATGTACCAGAAGTCACTCAAGTTACATTGAATTGTAAGCGCTCGGCAATCGCCATTCCACTGCTTTGGGCCTTGAAGACTTGGTTACTGGAGTTGGTGGGATATCAATCTCATAGTCCAACGTTAGAAGAAGAGTGAGAGAGTCTGGCCTTAGCTAAAGAAGGTCTGTGAAAGGGCTGCTTCTTACTGCAGAACATCGTAGACAGGGGCTAAGAAGTCCAAGGGTACACCGATCTTGGACTGAAGAAGAATGGAAAAATATCCTCTTCACTGATGAAACGAGGTGGGACTTTCCATATGGTCATGAAAGAGTGTGGAGAGGACCTGGAGAAAGGTACTATAAGTTCTGTGTATCAGAACCTATGGCATTTGGAGGTGACTCTATTATGTTCTGGGATGGCATTTTTGGGGAACCAAGTACCGAATTGGTGCTGACAGTAATGCTTTAAGGCATGTGGAAATGATATAACAACATGATGATCATGTAGTGCTTTATATGCCTATCATATATATATATATATATATATATATATATATATATATATATATATATTTATTTAGTCATTTAACTTCTCTGTAATAAACATAAAAAGGAACTTTGAACCGACCAACTTCAAAGTATTCAGTATAAATAACCTCAACTGAGTCAATATGGTCAATTGACAATCAAAATAGTATTCCTCAATGCTCACTGAGGGTTTAAGGTATTTAGAAGCTATACTAAAATTTCTAGTTCTAGACTCACCATTCTAGATGTGTCCGCACTGGTGGAAGGTTATCCTCCTCAGGTTGAGGCTGTAAGTTTTATATTTGTAACTTTTTCTCCTGAAGAGGCACCATTAAGGTGTGAAACATGTAGGGACGTAATAAAGTTGGTGAAACTGTGTGGTGAAGTTTTTAAAATTTCATATTTATTATTCTCACTTTCTCTCTCTTTCTTTATTCAAATTTATCATTTTGAAATTTTTTTTTATAGCGTCATTGAAGCAAAATGTTGTTTTTGTCTATGAAATGCATTACTTAACTAACTGTAAATATTTAAACATAGCTTACTCTTCTCCCCAATCACTTCACCCTCATTAACTAATCCAAGTGAACATTTTAAATTGTGTAAAATTATTGTTTTCATTGCACGTTGTATTAAATTTATTACAGTAAGTTAAAACTGAAACTTAGGATCTTGCTGTTGTATTTTTTTATTTTAGTTGACATATTTGTTATTCTTCCAGCTGAGACGAGATAGCTCCTTAAATATCCGTGATATACAACATTCAGACCAAGGTAACTATAGCTGTAATGCTGAAAACATTCATGGGAGTGACTGGATTGTGTATCAAGTTGCTGTCAGAGGTGCGTAAATGATTTGATGACGTTTTCATTATAAATTGTATGAACTGTGTTTTGATTTTGTGGTGATAGGATGATGTATTTCATGCCATAATCCCTCCAGAGTGTTTAATATTTTTAAGCAGATCAATGAACACTTTTTACCTATGTAGCAGCCCAGCCAGCCATTTCTATTCCCTAACTCCTGGAGACCTGGCCCTGAGTCTAGATTCCTTAACTTGAAAAAAAAAAATGATAGGATGAAATAAAAATATGTAGATATTCAATTGTATTAAAAGTATAGAAATGTACCTATTAAGAAATAAACATTACACAGAAAGATAATAGTAGAGGTGGAAACATCGAATGGAGCATTCATCATGAGGTTCTAACACCTGGCTTTACTTTTTTCTAATACATGTCAGGAACATAAATCAAGTCTACAGATTGATAAAGAACAAAACAGCATTCCAGAGCATACTCTATAAAACATACACCCTTACAGCTCCAAGAATACTATTAAAAAATAATTAGATATTATTTTAATACCTTGTCCGTTTATTATTTAATTATTTTTAATTTATGAAAATTAAGGTTAATAGAACTAGGTTTTGGTTTAAATACATTTTTATCTTAATGAGCTTAGTTACTATTTTTTATTTTATTTATTTATTTTATAAAACTCATAGACTCTATATCTTCTCCATATTTGTTGGTCAAATATAATTTCTTCGTGATTTTAATTAAAATATATCGAATATTGTATATCCATCTCTAATACAATATGTTCAATTCTTAATGAATATAAAAAGCTTTCTGGCGTTAATGACCTCAAAGGTTGACACACCTTAAATCCAACCAAAAAAAAAAAAAAAAGAAAAAAGAAAAGCAAACAGGAAATTATTAAGGAGTATTTTTAACTTCTTATTTAATGATATGAGTGTTCATAATTTTTAGTACCACCGGAGCCTCCTCTCTTGCAAGTTGTGCGCTCAGATACTGACAGTTTGCATTTGAAGTGGACAGACAAAGGAAGTATTGAGATTCCAATCTTAGGTATTGTATGCTTGCATTATGTTTTTAGTGATACAGTCAATACTTGTACATTCACGGAAATGTTTTTTTGAAGGTTACATTATACATTACAAACGAGAGCAAGGTGATTGGGAAGAGTTACAGCTGAAAGCTAAAGAATCAACTCATGTACTAACAAATTTATGGTGTGGTACACATTACAAGTTATACATGACTGCGTACAATAAGATAGCCACAGGATTACCGTGCGACATTGTAAATGCAAAAACCAAAGGATCAGGTATAATAATTATTTCAATTTATATTTTTATATCATTAATTTTTTTTTATTATTGTACTCAATACCTTTTTTTTTTAGCTCCTTTGAAGCCAAATGCAATGCAGCTGATGACATTTAATTCAACTGCTATAACATTTTGGTTAGATGCTTGGGGAGATGGAGGTTGTCCAATATTATACTTTATCATTGAATATAAAGAAGATGGTAGATCTGATTGGCTATTAGCCTCCAATCATATTCAACCTGCTGATCGTATGTATACTATATTTGATCTTAGGCCAGCTACAAGATATTTTATAAAGATGAAGGCTCATAACAATCCTGGTTCGACACAAGGAAACTACAACATCACTACTCTTAGCGCAGATGGAAGTAAGTAATTTTTTGAGTTAGTTACAGGGTCACTATAAAGAGGAAACGTGAACATGGCGTGTCTTTTTCTTGCAGCTCCTGTGTATCCAAAAGTGATTTCGCCTCCTGAATTAAATAGTGGTTCAAATTATGGTGGTTCAAAAGCTGCTTTACCAATCGCTCTCATGTTCTTCACCTTCACTTGCATTTTACTTGGTTGGTTTTATTTTAAAAAAAGGAGTAAGTACATTATTTACTATTTTCTAATAGATATTAGGACTTCCTATTCTAGATTTTCTATTTATTCCTAGAAGAAAGCCATCAGCTACGTCTGGGAGAATCAGCATCTGTAGCACAAATGCAGAATCAACATAACAGAGACCAACAATATGCAGTCCAAGGAGCTCAACTGCCAGCAATAAGCATTGAAGGTGCATCATTTAAGCCTGATACAGGTAAAGAGAGTAACCAATTAAAAATTTCATATAAAAATCTCAATTCATTGCAGAGAAACTGTACTGATATTCCCCAATATGTGTGACTTTACCTTCTTTTACACATCAAATTATTAGATGCACATTACTTTTCTGTTAGTGGCACAAGTGGTTTGATGTAGTGGCACAAGAGACTGTTATAATAGGATTAAGGCTGTGCGCTCAACCTTCATTCTGCATCAGTTTAAAATTTCTAAACAGCAAAATAAAATGCTGAGTTAATAAATTGGATTGCCTAACCCCTGCAGTCTTAAAACCGCAAATCTACACATTTGAAGGCAGTAATAATATAAACATTTTTATTTCATGATGTACATATATTATGTCTTATAGTAAATTAAAAAGATCTTATTTAAAATTCTTCCTTCAAAAATATATTTGTGGAAATGATACCAGCTCTAAAGTTATGCATCTAGCCAAGGAGTGTATTTATTATAGCCTTAATAGTGATAAATGATTTTATTTTTTATTATTTTTGCTTCAATTTATACCTGATTTAGATAAAAATCAATCACAATAAATATCATACGTTGTATTAAATAAAGTTAACTTTTACATGCACTACTCTCAGAACTCATTTATCATTTCTTTCTTTATGATTGTTCTTTGAATTTGAAAATGGTCAATCTCTAAATAATTAAAATTCAATTTAAAAAAAGGAAAAATATAAATAAAATCCACTATTTCTTGTCCAATACAGTCAATTGTTTATAATAAATCGTTTTTGTGGACTGGTGATGCCAAGTGTCATGAAACCACCATGTCCATTTTATGAATTTGATGAAAATGAACATTGTCTGGGCATACCCATATAAAGCTGATACACTAATATATAACTTCTATATATTTCAGAAAGAGAATTTATTTTAAAAATGTTAGGACATAAAATAAAATATTTCTTCTGGACAACTAAAACCTCTGAACAGAATATTCTTCTGTGTTTTCCAGAACAAGTCGAGGTTGATTTATTCTAGATTTATTATTTCAGATTATATTGAAGATGTCTGCCCTTATGCAACATTTCAATTGGCTAAACAACCATACCCGGAAAGCACATTTAGTGGGAATGTGTACAGTGGACCGTATCACTCTGTGCGAGGATCATTTGTTTATCATGACTTACAATCAGGGACAGACACTTATAAAGGGAGACATGTAAGGTCTTATATAAGAATAAAATCTCATTAATTATTATTAATAAAACATCATGAAACTTTATTTGTCAATTATTAATTTTTTTTCTATAAGTGATTTCGACTATTAATTAAATTCTAGATGAAAGAGCCAGAATATACAAAAGTTAGACGTAAAGGAGGCAGATTACGTGATGCACATCCTGAGAGCCAAGGTACATCCTGTTTAGATTATTTTATAACCATTAGTATCAAAAGTGAATGCTGTTATGATTTTAAATTCTTGATATTTGAAGTGTAAAATTTGATCATGGATCCACATTATAGTTTTTTATTTATTTTTGAATTATTCAAATGGGAACACCTGAAATAAATTATTTATTTCTGGGTGCTGAGTGCTTTTCTATCGGACCAGTACTTTTTCATTCTTTCTACTATTTCCTTCCTCTGTTATTTGGAAAGTTTGGCTCGGCTCTTCTATGGTGTTTACTGGAACCTTTTTTTTCATCCTTTAATATTTCCTAGATTGTCGCTCTCTCTTTTACAATTTCTTCAGACATCTTTAGTTATTTTCTGATCCTCTTGGACTAGAAGAAACCATTTCTATTTAATATTTTCACCTTGAAGGAAATAAAAAATCTGCTTAGTTAATTTATTTTCCTTCATTCTTACTAGATTAGCTAAAAAGGAAATTTGCCTTTTTCTTATTTTGTCGGACAATTTTTCAGAATATTCTAGTTTATTGCTCAACGAGAAAGTGTTCGATTACAAATTGAAGCAACAGGTTCCTTTTCATACGAGCCAAAGAGGTTTCATTAAAGGGTTACCTGGTTGCCATGTCAACACACGTATTATGGAAGCTGTTTTAAAAGCATCCAAGGAAAAGAAAAACGATAGCATTCTCTGCTTCTTGGACATAAGCTATAAGTGCTTCCGCGCATACAGAGAATCTTTTAAAGAAAGTTTTCAAGGAAGGCTACCAACAGAGATATCCTCAATAATTTGCTAATTAATTCAGACCCTTTAATATCACATACAAGACCAACACTTAACAACGATCACAATCGTTTAGAAACATTATCTCCAGAAGTAAAAGAACTTCTAATTGAAACATAAAAAGGATTTGAAATTATAGAAATATGTATTATTTATTCTTCCAGCTTAAAATTATCATTTTAAATTAAATACATCGATTGCTTCATTTTTTTATTTCTAGGTATATTCTTATTTACAGTTTCAGTTTTTATGTTTGTGAACTTGAATTCCATTAAAAAATATAAAACTTTATTAAACATATGTTATATTATGTGCTTACAAATCACATTATCTATTTAGCAAGAGATACATAATATGTATGTACACATTTAAAAGACATCCCCCCGCAACTGGCAAAATTGCTGATGATTTAGTTGAATAGAGTATTGGGTCAGCTTTAAAATGACACCACAAGTAATACTCTAGGACCAGTGGAACCGGAGATATTAATGAATGTCCGGCCTACCCTGTCACTCGCCCCACTGTGAGCCATCTTCCTTGAAGGACTCGGAATTTCAACAGACCACCTGGCAGCATTAGCCGAGTCCATATTAGTGGACACATTGGGCATAATTGCCAATCATATCTGTGGTCACTGAGTGCTTATCATCCATTCACACTTTCCTTGAATACTTTATACTTTAATTCCAATTCTATCACTTCCTTCTCTTCTATCAATATAGCCTTCTTCGTCTTCATATTCTTTCTTCTCTATTACTCATTTCGAACTCATTACATCTTCAGCCTATAAATTAACCCTATTTCCAAATGGATGATAAGCACGCTGTGTACCTAGCAACCCAATTTAATTGGGCAGTCCATTTTATTTCTTTTAAATAAAGTTTTCTCTCTATTATAAATTTATGAGTATGTAGAATTGTTAAGGGGGGTTGGTATTTTTATTGTTTTGACTTTTCATTATTTTCCAGGAAAACACTTCAGCTGTACAATGTCTATTGGGAATGGCCCTGGTACCCAACAACTTTCAATGAAAACAAAATTATATTAATTCTTGCTAAGCATGTTCCTAAATAATATCAATTATTATTGATTTTTCTTGTTTCTTTGTTTTTTAAATTAATCCATTATTAGTAACAATAGCAAATGGATCATTAATAAACCCATTCCAAATCTATTTATCCTAATGTCACTAAATAACATTTATGAACAAACATATTTTTCATTTGTTCAGTTACAAAGTTTGTTATTTTTTTAAACAACATTACTTTTGTATTTTTAAGTTTAACTGATACCTTTCTCAATAACCAGTCATTGTAAAAATAATGAGAAGGGATTTAGTCACAATAGTAATAACGAAAATCATTTTTTTTTTTTTTTTTATTAAAATGTGACAGATTACCGGCTAACTCCATCTTCTTGACCTCAATGTTCAGCAATTTCTTCTGACCTTTCACCTTTCACTATTTTTTGTAAAACAAGGGAGAGTGGGTTAATGTGTTTTCTACCAGGACATCAAGTAGAAATTAATTTCAAATTATTGGTGTTATGTGGAATAAAAAATTTTAATTTTCATTTTACACTTGTAAGCTCTATACTATTTTCTTTCCTCGCAGAATTGTATTTGTTACCTTCAAATACATCATTTGACTTTTGTGTTGATTCAGAATCTGATAATTTGGGAAGTACAGACTCTGAAGTGAAGAAGATATTAACTTTACACCTTCCAATATCAGAATATGACACTCATGGAAGTGATAGTGAAGATGTGCCGAGAGGACATTCTGCTCAAGAGATTATATCATTTCGACATGTTCTTTCAAGAGGTAGGTGTGAAGTATTTTGTATAATTTAATTTCATATGACAACAGTAGCCGTTATGTAGTAGTAATTTATAATTGACTTTCAAAATCAATATAACAAATAATTATATGTATTAATACTATAAATGCAATTATCATTGTAAAACTAAAATATTTAAATATACCACTATTATTAGCGGTTCGAATAGTATGTAAGTTGGTCTATAGACTGATATTTAAAACAGATGGTTATAATGTCTCTTGTTTATAGCAGTTTAACTTGACGTGAATATTTTTGTGGTCATGTAATCTTGGATTGATTTTATCCACTCATTACAGACTACAATAAAGTTAAAAAGCAGCGAATTAAAAATGTCTAAACTTTCTGCAATTTTCTGAAAAATAGAACTAGGTAAAAGCTTTAATGGATTACTATTTCTTTATTTTTTAACAGTATTTATAACATGTTTTAGACGGTGTAGCCGTTTTTAAAACTAAGAGCTGTATATGCAAATCACTCTATTCTATCTCAAATGTATTTTTTTAATTAAATCTTTTCAAAATAGTATGCATACATCAATGTTGAGTGTCATGAGAAAAATTTTGATGACATGCTAATAGGAAGACAATGTGACACAAACATTATTTATTCGTGTTTCTGATTTTAAACCTTTACTTATCTATGATTTCCATCAAAGTTATGATGTATATAATCAGCAGATATGGTTTATTTGTACCAGATCTATTAATTGATATTCTCAATTTAGCAAACGTTTCTGCTTCATCCTCTTATTTTGTTAAGAGTTTTTGTTTGCTTAAAATGAGTCGCAAATTTCCTTCCTTATGTATAGCGGGGATGACTTTCATTTTCACTTACCCAGTACTTTCAGCCTGTCAGTGACCTTGACTATGTGTATCCTCCATATGATCAAGATAGAATACTGAGTAATTATATAGAGAGGGCCTTACTCCTATATATATTAAAGACTACTTGAGTTAGTGTTTAAGGGCAGTCTTCTGTATACTGGTCTACACTAAAAAAATGGGGATAATTATTTAAATTAGGAGGAGAAATTTCTGATAATGAACCTCAAAAATTATCAAATTTTGTCATTCTGAAGAAGCCCCCACTTTGGAAACAATCCAACTCATGGAAGTAAAATTATTATCTGGTGGTGAAAGGCCCAAGGAACAGCAACACAATAGAGAATCTATAAACTGTGTGTTGTGAGAATTAACAATTATTTTTAGGGGAACAAGGCAAGTGTAAGTTGAATTTATAAAATTATTTTTAGCTTTCTTAAATTTTGTTCACTGGGGGAGTTTTTCAATTTCTCGTTAGCGAAAAATAATAGTTAGAGAAAGTCTTGTATTGAAAATTAGAATTTTTTCAGAGAGATTGAGGGTTGTATGGAAGAAACCTTAACTGAGGGACCCCAGTTTTTTAGATAGTGGCCAGGGCTTAAAGGGTTTTATGAGGGGTTGATAGTTTGTGATGTAGTCCATTAGCCTTTAGGGTATCAAGTAGCTGGGATTTGTTTGAAGGGTTGTTTGTAGGAGGGGGGGGGTTAGGGTCAGATGTGGTGAGGGATTGGTTTATGAGGTTTTTGGCAGTATTGAGGATTTGTTGAGTAGGATGTGGCTAATGGCAATGTGGGAGTCATCAGAAGTATGTGGGTTTGGTACCAGTCTAAGTATATAGAGCAATCAGGATTTCTTAAAAGGAGTAAGTCAAGGAAGGTAGAGAGTTGTCAGATTCTGTTTGTGTCATGGATTTTAATTGAGGGGATTAGAAATTAAAGGCCATTGGGATGTCAGGGATTATCTTGGGTTTAAGGATGAGGAAAAGTTCCATTGTGCGCACCTTAGTTAGTACAAATGTTATTATCAAGAATCGGATAAGATACAAATTGAGCACAAGGGAGCATTTGTGTTATGATTAGCTAATTTCGTCCGCAATTGATTTATTATGAGAAATCCATCAAATATCCATTATTTAGGACCAGACTAACGATACGTACTGAGTTAAGGCTCTATTATAATTACTTGAAGGACAAGAAATTTGCTACTTATATACGTATAAAAGCTATCAGTATCACATAGTTTGCAATTTAATTTATTGAAGGCTCTTAATTTAATGGAAATCACATGACAATCAGAGTATTATTATTATTTATTTTTTTACGACTCAATGACTGACTACTTTAAATTTAATTAATTGAAAAATGTTATCATTATTTAATTTTAAACTTTAGAAACTAATGGAGCCGAAGAGTCAAGTTCCTCTTCTGAAAGATCTCCAACAGGACATCGGAAACAATGTCCTCTGACTAGGAAACCTAAGGGGAAATTTCAGTCTAGTTTGAAGAAAAATATGAAAGGTGGGACTGGATTTGCAGAAGAGACTTCTTTTAGGTGAATGTTTAGTTTTATATGTGTGTGTGTGTGTTAAAAAATGAAACCGAGAGCTGCTTCAACATAGTTGTTTTATTATTCTTTTAATTTTAACATCCTTCTATAAGGAAGACAGATTTTTTAACATGATATTACAATGCATACTAGAGTAATCATAGGTTACGGACCATCTTTCTAGTTATAAATTTAAGACCATTCCATAGAATACAATAAAATAATGCTCAAAACTAACAGATGTCATTTTCAAATTATTTTTTAGTTTTGGAGATAGGATTAAACCACCATCACGATTTTTGGATGGTTGCCAAGGAGACTGTGACTCTTCTGCATCCAGACGAGGGTCCAGAGCTGTACCCTACAGACTGTCAAGGGAATCAACATTTCAAATAGATGTTTAAAAGTGCCTTGTATATTTTGAACTAAGTGTACATAAAATATTTATGTAAATGTTCCAATAATAAATGTTTATATAATAGATGTTTATATGATAAATGTTTATAAAATAAATGTTCATATAATGAATGTTCATGAAATAAATGTTTAAATATTAAATGTTTATTCAATTAATGTTTATGTAATGATGTTTATAAATGTAAAATAAATGTTAATATTTTTACAATTATTTTAGTATGAAATTGTTGTTTGATTCCTTAAAAAATGAAAAATGGATATTGTTTCAAGATGATTAATAGTACGATGATTGACCCTTGAGATTATATATTTTCATTCATTCTTGAATTTTACTGGACAAAGCCTCTCACAAATTCATAATAGTCATTTCGTAGAATGGCAATAAGTAATGTCCTTCATGAGTTCCCAGGATTTTCCATAATTAAGGGGGTACATAATGGGGAGGGGTCAATGCGACTCCCAGGATATCCCATCTTCAGTGGAATCCATGAGAATTTTCTTTTCAATATTTTAGTATGTTATGTATTGGTAATTTATATACCACAGTAGTAAAATATGTTTTAAGTTACATGTGATATTGCTATTTAAATAAAACATTTCAACCATCTGGGTCAACAATAGCCATTACAGTCAAATATACTGTTTGATATTAAAAAAAAAAAAAAAAAACACGCTTTGCTCCATATTTTAAAATACCAAGCCTTGTGAGTCGAGCCTACATGCGCCATCTAGATTCTAAGGAAGAAGCTACTAGACACCAGGTGTTCACTTATCCTTGGAAGCTCGGTGAGTCAAGATCTATTTTATTAGGTGTTTAATGGGCCTGAAGATATGTGATTCACATCCAAAAACATCCGATTCATGTGATTAGATATATTAATGTTAAATTGTTGAGATTATTCTCCAATAATGAAGAGAATATAGTCAGAAATGAAATGTTTCAATAATTCATTAACAATTGTAAATTTAGCAGTGTTTAAATTAAAAAGTAAGACTCGCAGGAACTGTGTTATCTTTGCACGTTTCCATAAAGTTCTTATCCTTAGTGACATTTGGAAAGCTTGGAGCAGAATGAGTTAATATTTTGCGAAAGAAAAAAACCCCTATTCCAATGACATCTTGATGAAAAGCGAGATTTTAGGAGCCACAATGAAAATAAAACTCACTTAAGTAAACTCATCAGTAATTACTCACTTCTCTTCCACGACTCACCTCATTCTTAAAGAAAGCTCTCGTACAAACAATACAATCTCCAAGAAAAGCAAAATTATAGACACCTAAATGGCAAATATATTATTTGAATAGGTGGAAGGTCATGCATATATAAAACTACATCCACTTCACTTTATATGCTTTATTTTGTTTTATACTCTACATGTTTTGCGTCTCTTGACGCCTCTTACGGAGCAACTAAATCTATTTACATAAATTTAGCCTTAGCTACGGAAGACCTTCCACAGGTAGGGCTACGGATGTCTTCCGTAGCTAAAGCTAAATTTATGTAAATAGATTAAGTTGCTCCTGAAGAGGCGTCAAGAGACGCAAAACATGTAGAGCATAAAACAAAATAAATAAAATAAAGCATATAAAGTGAAGTGGATGTAGTTTTATATATGCATGACCTTCCGCCTATTCAAATAATATATTGAAAGATAAAAGGGTCACAATTTTATAATATAAATGGCAAAAATGTGCAGAAAACTGATTTCTTCCACTAGACTACCGTTCTTTTTTAAGAGAAGCTTTATGACAATCATAAAATAATACAGAACTAGACGACGCTTGCAAAGCATTCGCACTGTATCCTCTTCAAATCCCACTTTATTGAAGTACACACAATAACTTACAGTTAAGGTATTTACAGCATATCTAGGTAAATGTTTACAGGACCTCTTTGTACACAATGTTTGAAGTGATCCTATGGTCATATGAGATTATTTGTTGGTGCGTTTGATTTACACAGGCATAGTAGACATGTCACTGAATGAGCACACCCTGGAAAACGCCACATACAAATGACCGTGTGAAACAAACAGCATCAGGTAAGTACAATTCGGCGTTTGTTAGCGACTGTCCCTGCGCCTTATTTATAGTCATGACAAAGGCAACTTTTATGGGGAAATGTTTTAAAGTCTTCTGGCTATGACCGTGTTAAATTGTTAGAAATCGATGTTTCGCCAGACATTCTGCCGGCTTCCTCAGGGTTCTTTCTCAGAATGAACCCCGAGGAAGCCGGCAGAATGTTTGGAGAAACTTCGGTTGCTACCAATTTGACACGGCCATGTCCAGAAGACTTTAGAACATTAAATAACATGGACCGTGGAAGTCTACAAAAACGATTTTATGAGGAAAGTTCATCTTATAAATAAATCAGCATATCGAATACAAAGCAGATTAAATCATTATTTTAAGTAGAAATTAAACGAGGAATGGTATAATAGATGAATGAAATAGAAATCGGTTTCATTGCGATATTCTCGATAGAGGATCAATAGGTCGAGGGCGGGGAAAAAAAATATTTTTTTTTTGTTTTGTAATTTTGCGGAATACAACTAAAATGTGAGTAATTTTTATGTTTTTCAGGTGTAGCGGTTAAGATCGATAGGTTGAGAGCGGGATTTCAAAAAATCGTTTTTTAATTGTAATTTTTTGTATATTGTACTTTAATTGTGACTAATTTGTATATTTTTCCGCTGTAGCGGATAAGAAATTTTTTTAAAATGCCTCATTTTGAAAACTGATGAAGTATTAAGGAAGTTATGGCGTGCCTACAAAAAAAAAAAGCTCTTAAGACATAATATATATTATGATTATTTTACCTACACAGTTTTGACAAACTCATTTACTGCTAAAAGGAATAAAAACAAAAACAATTAAACGAAAATCCGATAGAAACGGACGTTCGCGGGAACAAACCCTACATATTCGAAATGTAAAACAAAGGTTTCTCCTGCTGAGTTTGTCCTATTGAATATTACATTTGAAGGATTTTGTAGAACATTTAATACATAGAGTTTTGGAATAGACACCATCCACTTTCCTCGATGTCGCAACCGTTTTCGAGATATTAGAAAAAGTACTCCAAAAGTCAAAAATTACTCATGTCTGTATATAAACAGACCCGGAACCCATAGCTCCGAAAGCATACATCCTAAAGACCATCTATTGACGCCTTGGGAGGTCTCTAACATGTATACTTCTGGAGATATGGACGAAAGAAGTACAAAAAAAAACGTGATTTCCCATTATTCGTACACGCAGGAGTTGCCTAACTTAGCATTTTCATTTATGTCCGGCCCTTCAAAACTCTTTTAACGGGAAACACTTTAATTCGATCGAGGGCTGTAAAATGCAAACAAAGGAGTTCATTGTGCAAAAATCGGAGAATTTCTGGGAGGATGGAATTAAAAAATTACCTAAAAGATGGCAACATGTAATAGATCAAAATGGATCTTATATATATTGTTTAAAAATATTTACAAAAGCGTCAGAGCGGCGTCGGACACATTAATGTTAAGCTCGAGTGAAGTAGGACTGAGGGAGGACTGGCTACAATAGGCATGATTGACAGGGCGGCGTCACGGCGCGTCGCTTGCAGGATCCAGCCCGTCGCTCATCGCTCAGCCCAGACACTAAATTTTGCTCGTCGTTCACCCCAGACATTATATTTTGCTCGCTATAAAAAAGGCTACAGCCTGTAAATCTGAACTGATTTCAATGTATTTTTTTCAAATGAAAGCTAATAAAATTTAGAAAAACTTTGTTGAGTCAGATTTTTGTTCTTTGTTTCCCTTGTTTATTAAATTACTTGTAAAGAAGTTAAATTCACGAAATTCTACAATTGAACATAAAATAACGGGGTTTTTTATCATCTAACTTAATATCAGCGCTGATATCGTTGAAATTAAACATTCAAATCCTGATTAGATTTGGAAAAAATCAGACCGACACATCTTCATAAAACATAAATTTATCTTAATTCAACGATGAGATTAAATTTTGCTCGCCGCTCTCAGTTATCTTCAAGCTTTTGACTCGTGAACAGGGAAGAAAAAGATTAAATTGGATGACTGTGAATGTGAGCTTTTAATTTCGAAAGTGCAAGGTATGGAATGACAGACACAGTAATTTTAAAAATATTATCGTAACCAAGAAATTATGGGAAGAGGTTGGAAATACATTAAACATGCAAGGTAAGATATTTTTATTAACTAAGCATTAAAATTATTATTTTTTTTAATTAATATTTTGTGGAGGCCCGTTGGCCGTGAGTATTAAGTTGTAAGGAATTAACACTCTGTGCCAAGGGTCGTGGGTTCGATTCCCACTATGGGGTGGTGGCTTTTCTTTAGAAAAAAGAAAAGGAATCAGCCCTATTCTGGCTGGAAAAGGGTGGTGACCTACAGATAACCCGTCCTAAAATTCTAAGTTAATAACAATGGACGTTAAAATTTAAATAAATAAATAAATTAGTATTTTAAATTAAACAAGTACATTGGAGTACTCAATAACGGTGCCTCAAAGAAATTACCGCCCAGCCTGTATCCTAGGCGGTGCCGCTCTGCTGCTCAACCCTCTGTCACTCTCTCGTTCTGTCGCTCATAGCTCATCGCTTGTATCGTACTTGAGGCCTAAGGGGTAATACTGCCTTGTGTGATCAAAATCAGAGTCATTTCTACAATTTATTATTACCAAATAAATCAATATTATTCAATTCTTTATCTCATGAGTTTTATATGGGATGTTAAAGTAACCCGAATAAATAAGTTTTAATTCTCCGAAAACAAAATGGCGGCGCTTTGTCTGACGAAGGGAAATGCTATTTTTTACGGGCGATAGTCTGCAGGCGGCAATTTTTAATCTAGAACAAAAAAATTAAATTATTTTGAAACAAGAATGTAAAATTTAGTAAGCTAAGTAGGATTTTTAAGAAATATTATTTTTTTTTGAAAATGGTGAACAATTCTTTATTTTCTCTTAAAATATCCGTCGATAATCGGTCATAAAATTGTTATAATTCAATGAATCGAAAACGTCCTACGTTCATAGCTAGGTCAGTACGTACGTAGCTAAATATCATTAGCAAGCTACAGTTAAAATTTGAAGTTGATGTGGTGAATTTTGAATGCGCTGGCGTATCGCTCGATCTGAAGAACATAGAACTATGTTTCAAACTTTTTGAGGAAATAAATTTTTAGAGTTTAATGTATAATTTCTAATAATAAAGCTGAAAAAATAGTCTTTAATTTCCAAATGTATCGGGACTTTAGTTGAAAAATAACAATTAACAGTGTAATAAACACTGTTAGATAACATGTTTGATTAGTTAAGGAAGTATTTAAGTCCATAAAAAAAGTTACAATGTAGTATTACTACTTAATCAGTAGTCACTCCACCTTCCTATCTCTGCTTTATTATAAGCTTTCATTTAATTGTTGTTTCGTCTATCTATATATATAAAAAGTCCGTCACGCAGGAGCTGCATAACTAAGCACTTTCCTCAGAATTTGGGTAGTGTAGACTGCTTTCCAGAACAATTTGCTTAAAATATCCTACATAAATAAAATAAAAACATGAATAGTTCTCTTTTAATTTTGTAATGAGTAACTGATAAATTATTAATTTGCTTCCCGAGTTATGTTTACACATGGTACCTACTACACTACGTAATAAATACAAAAAACCTCATATTATCGTATTTTGATCTAACGCAGGAACCGGATACAGTCCCTCGAGTGGTAGAAAGCGCTCCTTGCGGCGCCTTTGTGAACCTATGTCTGGCTGGCTTTTCTATTGAAATATATTACAAAGTAAACCCCCCTTTCCGATTGACCGATTGAGCTCATTTTTACAACACTTCTTTTTCATGAGTTACCCATGACGTATACCGCGTTTCGTTACAATACAGCAGAAATTACGACCAGCATGAGTATATCAGTAATTTGGGTCCGGAGTAAACCCCCCCTCCTAATGAACCGATTTAGTTTATTTTTACAACACATATTTACCTGTAGATTACCACTACGAATACCGAGTTTCGTCGAAATATACCAAAAATCACGGTTGGTAGTGGCGAATTTGTATTGTGGGTCAGGAGTAAACCCCCCCTCCTAATGAACCGATTTAGTTTATTTTTACAACACATATTTACCTGTAGATTACCAGTATGAATACCGAGTTTCGTCGAAATATACCTAAAATCACGGCTGGTAGTGGCGAATTGGTATTGTCGGTCCGGAGTAAACCCCCCCTCCTTATCAACCGATTTAGTTCATTTTTATATCTCACTTTTCTCTCTATATTACCACTACGAATACCAAGTTTCGTTGAAATATAACAAATTTTACGGCTGAAATGGTCAAATTAGTGTTTTGAGTTCGGGGTAAACCCCCCCTTCCGGTGGACCGATTTTGGTGGTTAACGAACTCGTTCAATCGTTTGCCAATTGAATGCTATATACCAAGTTTCGTGACGAAAAAACTAAAACTCTGGCCGCTATCGTGTTAACAGACACATATATATATATATATGCATATATATATATATATATATATATATATATATATATATATATATATATATATATAGATATATATATATATATATATATAGATATATATAAATTTTAACGGGGGTCATTTTCGGTGTCTACTAGGTAGGATCGATAAAGATTTGAAGAAATTTTTCAAAAATTCCGTCATGAGTCCAACCTCAATAGCTACTTTCCTTCGGAGGAAAGTGCTAAAATCACGTGTCTGTCTGTTTTTCTGTTTGTTTGTTCCTTATAAAAATCCACACCGTTTGACAGATTTGGACCAAACTTGGCAGACAGGTAGGTCTTGATACGGGAAATCTCCTAAGCTAAGTCAAAAAAATCTACCAGCTGTCTGTCTGTATGTTTGTGCCTTATACAAATCCGCACCGTTCGTCCGATTTTGAATAAACTCGATACCGTCTCCACACCGTTCGTCCGATTTTGACTAAACTCGGTACACATGTAGATCTTAATCTGGGGAGTGTCTTAGGCTAAGTCAAAAACGTCTTATAACTGTCTGTCTGTATGTTCGTCCCTTATACAAATCCACACCGTTTGTCCGATTTCGACTAAACTCAGTACACATGTAGATCTTAATCTGGGGAGTGTCGTAGGCTGTCAAAAACGTCTTATAACTGTCTGTCTGTATGTTTGTTCCTTATACAAATCCACACCGTTCGTTCGATTATGTTTGTCCGTTATACAAATCCACACCGTTCGTCCGATATCGACTAAACTCGGTACACATGTAGATCTTAATCTGGGGAGTGTCGTAGGCTAAGTCAAAAACGTCTACCGGCTGTCTGTCAGTAAGTTTGTTCCCTATAAAATCAAAACCGTTCTATATGTTTTGATCAAACTGGGCACACAGGTTGGTCTTGATCAGGGAATTGTCATAGGCCAAGTCAAAAACGTCTACCAGCTGCAGTCTGTATGTTTTTTTTTTTTTTTTTTTTTTTTATTATTTAAATCCACTCCGTTAGACCGATTTTCACCAAACTTGGCATAAATGTATGTCTTGATACGGGAGTGTTATAGGTTAGGTCAAAGTCGTCTAGGACTCAAAGTTGGGAGGTCACGGGTTCGAAACAGTTACAGGTTTGTGTTATTAGGTTTTAATAATACTCTTTTGGTTTCTAATTTTTTTGGGGCTCTTCTATATGCAGAAAGTAGGTGTAGCATGGCACGCCGGGTAACAGCTAGTATATATATATAAAAATCACCTGTCCGTCTGTTTGTTTGTCAGTCTGTTTATCTGTTTGTTCCTTATAGAAATCCACACTGTTTAACCGATTTGGACCAAACTTGGCACACAGGTAGGTCTTGATTCGGGGAAT